>ML776659.1:117977-153694 GCA_009831015.1 Picea engelmannii | reverse complement strand
GTAGAGGATCCATGGGCATTGCTGCCCTGGATTGTTGACTATGTAACCCTGTAACCCCCTGTGTGCAAAGAAAACAACAAGTGGGAGAATGTTGGGTATGTGTTATATTCTTTGCATGAGTAGTAGTGTCTGAGCGCCTACGCTGGGCGCGCGGGGGGGTAAGAGGGGGGCGGGCCCCCTGTGCGGGGATTCGGGGGCAGCGCCCCCGAAAAAAAATTTTTGGGCCGACATATTTTCGCCGGTTTCGAGCCGACATATTATCGTCGGGCCAACATATTTCCGGGACCACATGATATTAGGTGGTTTTCGGCACATGGTTTTTGCCGATGGTTTTCTATTTCCGGTTAAGGAATTAGGGTTTTGGACTAATCCAGGTCATTGGGTTAGGGTTTTGGATGCCGCTGGCTCCTATATGTATATTGTATTGTAAACAATGTAACATAAGTGTATCAATATAATATATGCTGGTTTTCCCGGTTTGGGTTTCCAGGTGAAAAATCTCTGTGTAATGCTTGTATTTTCCATTGTATCTTTTCTGTTCTTTTCTGAATATCAGTTTGCAGTAGATATTGTACAAGGTTAGAATTTACAAAGAAATGTACAGAGATTGTAAAAATACAAAGTGAATGAACTCGCTAGAATGGTGGAGATGTGACGGCTACGCTCATTCACAAGAAGATCAGTACAATGAGGCTCTGAAGGTATTTTTACAATAAACATGAATGCCAAAACCCTAGACATCCAAAAACCTAACCCTAGGAGATGAAGCGCCAAAAGTCATGTGGTCCCTCTTGGGGTAAGTTAGTACATAAACTTCCCGGGGTTGTAACTTTTTCATACGATCTCCATTTTAGGCATGTGATAGCCCGTTGGAAGGTATTTTTGAAAACTACACATTCTACCAACAAACTTTGACTTTCTTTCCATTTTGATTGTGGAAAGCCCAAATAACGTTGTTTAGGGCCTCAAAAAATCCCCGAAAGTACAAAAAGATGTAATGACATGAAAACGGCCCCAAAAGTGCAAAACCCACAATTACAAAGAGATGTCACCATTAAAAAGAAACGTGTTGAACTTAAAACTATCAAGATGAGCCAAGTGGAATTTGGAATAGGTGGGTGGCCACCAATATCCCCCTGGATCACCTTGTCTCCTAGTTGCACAAGATTAAATTTGTTCTTGTCCGAATTTTCCATGACAACAGTGAGGGACACTTGATGTTCTAAAAAATGGTCCTTTAGCAATGACAATAGTTTTTTAGAGGTCACAAGGTTCTTCTTTGTCTTTTCTATCCTTCGATAATACATATATACCTTCTCCTTAAAGTGCGTGTTCTCTTATCGAAAATAAACATTGATGGCCTACAATTCTTCCAACCTTTCTCATTTTTATTTACCCGTGCTTGGTTTGCATTCTCTTAAAAGTTCTCGTAGAAACATCATAGTTAAGGATTCAATTACTCTAATACCTTATGATATATAAACAAGGGAATTATAGCCCACTTGCTTAAACAACATGGATACTTTGTAGAATTTACTTGTGGTCTATGTTCTCAATCTTCAATGGATATCTCTATCTTCAAAATGGCTACAAAGCCTCTCTTCTCAATTCAGTTATGAGTGAAACTACTTTACAACACTATTTAGGATTGGAAATATGACATGTTCTTCGATGTAAACTGCACACATAGTATCCAATAGACATGCCAATAAAATCAAAGATGCCATAGATACTGTAATGTTCCTAAATTTTTTTCTTGGAACACTAACTGCTCATTGTTTGTATGTTTGCTTATGTGTTTGCAGGTTTACTCGTGGAGTTGCGCATTAGGGTTTATTTGATGTTGATTAAGTAATGGAACAATAGATATAAATCATATAACATAAACAAGACAAGATACAATAAAAAATGCCAATATAGGACCAATAATGTCAGATCTGGCATTTATTTAGATAGTAGATAGATCCTTGAACAAGATATCTGTAGATCTGGAAGAAACCCAAATAATATCAAATATGGGTTGCCATTCGATACAATAATAAGAAATGCAGTTATAATAACCTCCCAAAGGCTTCCTGAAGAGAATATCCAAGCCTCCAAAGGCCAACAACTGCAAGAGAACACTGAACAAATGAGATAATGATCTGATATGCTGCAAAACCCCTCCAACTGGTTGAGTTGTGCATTGTCATGGCTGTTGATGAACCCCTAAGTTTTGGCCCTCCTCTTCATGTGCTCCAAATGCCTCCAAACCTTCCCGGAATGTATATCAGGCTAGTAGAATCCCCCTGACCAAGTTTCAATATGAAAGATGGAGTTATGCCCCTCCAACTGAGCAAACCCTCAACTGGTTTGTGCCCCCCTGGTTGACTGAATCACCCAGATTTCATCCTCACCTCTAGGATGCTCCAACTGCCACAAAAATATCCATAATGATAGATCGGGCCAATACAAACAAGCTAGTGAAATATCAAGATGATCTATGAATATTCGGGCCACCAAATAAAGGAAATTTCTTTTTGCAGGGCACCCCTCTCTCCTCCAAGTCGTTCCAAGCTCCAAGAAATAAATTGTTGGGATAAACTCCTTCGAACTATACTAGAAATGATTCCAGGGATCATACGAATAAAACCTAGATTATCCTTTTTCAAGAATCCCACTCCTTTCCTCAGATCGAGATAAACTCCTCAATGTGGTGCTCCCTCCTTGCTGGAAACCCCCTAGGTTGTGCACTAGCTTGCCTCTGCCAGTAGATCAGACTCCTGAAACACTAGAATGGTGTGGGAGGATTATTTCACCTATGGGACCAAGCTTGGATCAAGGAAGGTGGTATCTTTCACCACCGAGTTGATCTCTATGGTTTTAGACTCAAAACCCTCAAAACTGCTTGTGCTCAAGAGCTCCAATGAAAAATAAAATAATAATCCATAATGCCTTAGAAGTGTGCCCTACCCTTTCTATTATAAATCCAGTCTATTCATCTATTGAGTTAATTAACCCCTAAGTTTAAATCTTAACTTAACTCACCTTTTCTTTTCTTTTGTTGAGTTACCCTTTTTCACACAAAGTCAACTCAGTAATATAATGTTGTTTTTAGGAAGTGTCTTCTGGTTTACTTTGTCCCCATGATGCATGAGACTATGGTATAGTGGGGATGGATATAATATTGAGTCTCTATGAACCTCTTCATCAAGAGCTGGGGGACACTACAGTCTCCCCTGCTAGGAATTGCTTGCCCACAAGCAATTATGGACCTGTCTCTTGGATCAACTGTTCCCCTTCCCAAGTGGCATCCTCCATGGGTAGGTTCTTCCACTTGAAAAAATATTCTTTGATGCTTATTTTCCTCAAATTTTTCTCCCTGAATTCAAGTATCTCCTCTGATATCAGTACCAAATGTCCTTCTTCATCCATAGGTGGTAATTCCTCAATAGGAGTGATATGCTTGCCAATGGCTCTCTTCAAACACGACACATGGAAGACATTGTGTATTTTTCTACCCTGTGGTAGATCTACCTCATATGCCACAACCCCTACTCTCTTGTTGATTCTGTATGGACCGAAAAAATGTGGTTGGAGCTTCTATGCATCACTTCTCTTAATGGATGCATGCATGTACAGTTGAAGCCTCAAATAAACCAAATCAACGACTTCAAATGTGCGCTCTACCATGTGCTTGTCTTCTTGTACCTTCTATTGATTATATTCCCTTCGTAGGTGGTCCTTCAGTTCCCTGAGTATGTCCTGGCTCTGTTGAATCCAATCCTGAACCATGGCAGCCCTGTTGTCCCCAAAGGAAATTTCCACAAATGAGAGGGGATCATAACTGTATAAGGCCCTAAATGGTGGCGTACCAATGGACATATTGTTAGCACTATAAGTCACCTATGGATTGCAGCAGAGGTAAGCCCAGTACCCATCAGTTTGTATGTCACAATGAATAAATTAAATGGGGTCGAATGGGTGCAAACTCAAGAAAATATCGCTTTAACTCAGGAATACGGACCAGGCATTGCATGAGAAAGTGAGGTCTCGTTTTAAATTCAGTTAGTAAGTTGTAGTAAGGGTGGGTAGGTGGAAGAATTGGTGAGGAGAATGTAGAGGTATGCTATGGACATCAGGTCTTCCAGCATCCTAAGGAGGACAAGCTTCAAATGCAATATCCTCTTGGATTCAAAACTTCAAACACTAAAATATGTCTAAACGACACAGTTACAACAACACGATGATCAAACTTTCATCACAATGTTGTTGTAACAGCTTGACTGGATCCTCCATGCCCGAGCTACTCAGTGTGAGAGGGAAAAAGATAACACAGGAAACTGATTAAAACTAGTCAAGATATTGCTATGATCAAACATACATCACAACAACATAACTACCCTCGACTAGATCATCCATGCCCGAATGTTTTAACACAACTATTACAGAGAAATGAAAAGGAAACTGACTTTCATTAAATAAGAAGTCTCAAATACAGATACATAACCAGAAGAACCAAAGATTCATCAAAACTTTACCACATGGGAGCCTAGCTCAACCATCGACCATAAGAAAATACCAAAACTGAGTATATATACTCAGGACTGCTGCAACTACCAGGAGCGTGATTGGGCCCCTGCATTCAAAGCTTCCAGACGACGCCCTCTCTATCAGACTGTGCGTGCCTTCCTTCGTCAGATACAAACTCAAATCAGTATGGGATTTGCAAGAAAATCAATCCTCGAGGAACTTTGGGCTGACAATCTGCCTCCACGGGAATGCCTTCCATGCTTTCCATTTACGAGGTGATACGAGGCTTCAACCACCACCCCTCTTCTTCATTAACTGCTTCATCAGGCTCAGGACAAGGCTTTGAATGCTTGGGAAGCTTCCATCGGATGTTGGCAGTTCTTCGCGTCAACCCAACACCCTAAAACCATGATGATCTCATTTGCCACTAACATGAGGGTCTTCGGCCTTTGGAGCAGCTCTCATGAAAATTTGCACCTTCCTTCGTGCTTCCAAGGCTTTAGGTGCCAGCTTCTTCTCCAGTGCACATTCCTGCATGTGACCCTGGGCCACGACCTAGCACTTATCCCCACGAGAAATTCAGGATTTCATCTTTCGGGAATCTTCATATCACTTGACAACAACACCCCCGATTCTCAATTTGACGAAAAATGCCCAATTCAAATCAATGGTCGGATATGCTTTCTATCCAATGGCCGAGGCTTCTTGTTGAAAACCCTGAATCACCAGCTCCACGCAATGGGTGTTGGACTCTTTTCCTAAGCTCACCCTTCACATGACCTGCACTCCGACCTGGGGCTTATCTTTCAAGGTGTATCGGGATTCCATGTCTCGGGGAGTTGAAAGACTACTCACCTCCCTCGTCCTGATTTATGATTAAGTGAACTGTTGATCTGCGGCCACCTTTTCGCCTGACGATGGACGGTTCCGATGATTTCTGAAATTCAGACTTCACAGGGTCCACCCTTCTGTGCAACTTTCAGATGGTTAAGGCGCATTCACCTTACCTGGATCCAACGGTTGTTGGTCCACGTGCTCATATCTATCGGTCTAGATCTGATCTTCTCTTGCACACTCTCCTCTTGTGTGTCTGGACATGGATTTCGACTATCCAGATATTCTCCTCCACAAAATTTCCCACAGTTTATCTGATCTGCCTAATTGGATCTCCACTATTGAAAGTTGATCCCACCTTTTGATTGCATTTCGAGCTGGGTCACTCTGAAAGATCCTCTTTGAAATCGAGATTGATACCTGCGCAAGAAAAGGATTGGGTCACCCTGCGGCCCTTAGACAGCTTTATGTGATAACATTTGGCTCCACAGGGGATGGCATGCTCCCTGCAAGCTGCCAAGAATGCGCAGTTCCAGTGCCTTAGTTGTTGGTCTATGGAGTCTAGCTCAAAAAAATTTCCGAAGAAAACAAGGAAATATGTACACTGCTCTACTTACAAAAAGAAAGAAAACACATATGCTCCAAAAGGAGCCTATTTATGTACAAACTTAAGCTAACTGATTTTTACATGGTGCTAGGTGAAAGAAAATTTCCACCGTATCCATTCAAGTAACTTCCTGACTGGAAGTTCTTTCACTTTGTCTATGATTAACAATGGATGATGTAATCATGACATTAGAACGATTACATCCTTTTGCTTTCCTCCATATAGCAATAGTGGGATCAGACCTGGAGGCTTTAAATGGTGGAGGAAATGCAACTACATGTACTCCCCCATGGGTTCATAAGATAAGTGGCAAACTCCAGAAAATATGTAGTAGAAAGCCTGCTCTGCTCCACAGTTGCTCACATATGGTTGGACGTCTCTGGTAAGCACAGGTGAGTGAAGGGTTGATGTAGGTTTTTGATCCACTTCTTCTTTGTCTACTCTTATAATGTCTGCTAGTTGATGGAAATAAATCTCCTCATCTATATCAATGGACGGCTCCTCCTCTTTATCATGTTGCTTAGTGTCTTATGCGAGCCCAAGATGGTTTATTTCCACACAGTGTTTTTCCTTAATGTATAAAGGAAAAGGCTCTATAGTGTGGTCTTGGAAGTCTTTTATAACACCATACTCACCTGTGAGTATTGGTGAAGTAATGCAATTTGAAAATTTCAGAAATTCTAAAATGTATGACTTCATGTATATGGCCACAGGATCATGAATAATGTGACAAAATCATGGCTTCTTTAGAAGACTAGGTTGCTCCTCTGTAAAATTCTTTCTGCTTGCAAATAAATTCCCTCCTTGTTCTTTTGAAACCAATTCTTGATCATCAACAGTTGCAGTCTCTTCTTCATAAGAATGGTCACAAGATAATGGTGCAGCAGGATTTAGAACATCATAACTATGATCAGCCAAGAACACACAGTTATCTATGCAATCAGCTACTACTACATGCTCAAAATGTTCTAGAAACTGATCATAATATTGATATGCATTTCTTCCCATAGAAAAAACTGCAAATGTTGAAGAAGCTAATTCCAACTATGAAACATACCTACTTCCTTGTTGTTGTTCCAGATCTGATTCATATTCACTGTCTTCTTGCTCAGAATCTGAAACAGATTGGCAATCTTCTTACTCATGTACATGCAAATTTTCGAGATATGTCTACCAATGAACCTACTTGCTAGCCCTGATTTTCTCTTTGACCTCTATAGCATCTTAAAACAGATGTCTTAATGATGAATATTTCCTTTCTCTCATGAGAAGGACAAGCTCTGGATGTTGATCCATGACATAGTACACCATGGCAGCAGTCTCTGTGGGTCTGATCTATTCAGGCATACTATGATAAACACTGTAAAACCTCATGTTGAATATAGCCAAGGCTTCCTCTTCCCCTCTCCTCAAGGCATTAAAATCAAACTAGTATTGATCAAGGGTTTTGTTCTAGCCCCAACACTTTAAAAAATCATGGCATTTCTTAGTCCAGGAACCAATAGAATCGGCCTCCAGACATGTAAACCACACAACAACATCTCTAGACAGGGAATGTGAGAACAGCCTCATGGTAACATCATCATGAACGATCTCAAACTGATCAATAAAGTTATCAAAGTCCCCCAAGTGCCTCTCAGTTGTAACATGATCCTCTTCAGAAAACCGAGGAAGATACTCAAAGGAATCAAGAGGATAAGGGTTAAGGTGATATGGCAGCCTCAGAGATTTAAACAACTTATTTCTGATTTTAATTTGAAAAGCAGTGGGCTGATCATGAGGATTAATGAGTTGATGGCAAGGATCGGCAGGAATAACGGAGGGAAACGATATTTGAGAAGACTGTGAATTATATTTAACCTCCTCGAGGCTACAAGGGTGATCAATTTCAAAAGGAGAAGCAATACAGATCTTACTTTTATGAATAGGAAGAGGTGAAGACATGAGATCGGTATCTACAACACAAGAACAGGGCATGTTTTCCTCTTCCAAGGATGTATAAATAAAGGAAGGCTTATTGTCATCTGAATATACAAAGAAAAAGATAATCCTCTTTATATGTGAAGGGAAAGAGAGAAATGAGCTAATAAAAAAGAACAGGATTTCATGAAGAAAACTCATAAACTGATACCTGGTCTTTCCCTTCGGTATGGTCATTTTTCTGTCAACAGGATCCTCCCCAGTGGAGTCTTCGACTGTGGAGTCGTCGGGTGCAAGTTGCAATCTTCAATGGTTCTGATGTCTGATGCACCTTCAGAATCAGAAGCTCGTTGTTGTTCTATCCTAGGGAAAAGTATTCAATTTGTTCCCCGACAACGATGCTAGAAATGTCAGCACTAGAAGTCACCTCTATATTGCATCAGAGGTAATCCCACTACCCATCAGTTTGTATGTCACAACGAATAAATTAAAGGGGGTCGAATGGGCACAAACTCAAGAAAATATCACTTTAACTCAGAAATCCAGACCAGGCAATGCATGAGCAAGTGAGTTCTTGATTTAACTTCAGTCAGTAAGTTGTAGTAAGGGTGGGTAGGTGGAAGAACTGGTGAGGAGAATGTGGAGGTCTGCTATGGACATCAGGTCTTCCAGCAGCCTAAGGAGGAAAATCTTCAAACACAAGATCCTCTTGGATTCAAAACTTCAGACACTAAAATATGTCTAAACGACACAGTTACAACAACACGATGATCAAACTTTCATCACAATGTTGTTGTAACAGCTTGGCTGGATCCTCCATGCCAGAGATACTCAGTGTGAGAGTGAAAACGATAACACAGGAAACTGATTAAAACTAGTCAAGATACTGCTATGATCAAACATACATCACAACAACATAAATACCCTCGAATAGATCATCCATGCCCGAGTGTTTTAACACAGCTATTACAGAGAAATGAAAAGGAAACTGACTTTCATTAAACAAGAAGTCTCAAATACAGATATATAACCAAAAGAACCAGAGCTTCGTCAAAACTTTACCACATGAGAGCCTAGCTCAACCATCGACCATAAGAAAATATCAAAACTGAGTATATATACTCAGGACTGCTGCAACTACCAGGAGCATGATCGGGCCCCTGTATTCAAACCTTCCAGTCGACGCCTGCTCTGTCAGACTATGTGTGCCTTACTTTTTCAGACGCAAACTCAAATCAGTATGGGCTTTGCAAGAAAATCAGTCCTCGAGGAACTTTAGGCTGACAATCTTCCTCCACGGGCAGGCCTTCCATGCTTTCCATTTACGAGGTGATATGAGGTTTCAACCACCACCCCTCTTCTTCATTAACTACTTCATCGGGCTCAAGATGAGGCTTTGAATGCTCAGGAAGCTTCCATGGGATGTTGGCGGTTCTTCGCATCAACCCAACATCCTGAAACCATGATGATCTCATTTGCCACTAATGTGAGGGTCTTTGGCCTTTGGCATAGCTCTCATGAAAATTTGCACCTTCCTTCGCACTTCCAAGGCTTTAGGTGCCAGCTTCTTCTCCAGTGCACATTCCTGCATGTGACCCTGGGCCATGACCTGGCACTTATCCCCACAGGAAATTTGGGATTTCATCTTTCGAGAATCCTCATATCACTTGACAATAGCACCCCCGATTCTCGATTTGACGAAAATTCCCAATTCAAATCAATGGTCGGATATGATTTCCATTCAACAGCTGAGACTTCTCACCGAAAACCCTGAATCACCAGCTCCACGTGATGGGCGCTGGACTCTTTTCCTAAGCTCACCCTTCACATGACCTCCACTGTGACCTGGGGCTTATCTTTCAAGGCATATCGAGATTTCACGTCTTGGGGAGTTGAAATACTACTCACCTCCCTCATCCTGATTTCTTATTCAACGAATTACTGATCTGCTGCCACCTATCCTCCTGATGATGGATGGTTCCGATGATTTCTGAACTTCGGACTTCACAGGGCCCACCCTTCCGTGCAACTTTCAGATGGTTAAGGCGCATTCACCTTACCTGGATCCAACGACTGTTGGTCCACGCGCTCAGATCTATCGGTCCATATATGATCTTCTCTTGCACACTCTCTTCCTATGTGTCTGGATGCGGATTTCGACGGTCCAAATCTTCTCCTCTGCAATATTTCCCACCGTCGATCTGATCTGCCTAATTGGATCTCCGCCGTTGAAAGTTGATCTCTCTTGTTGCTTGCATTTCAAGCATGAAGTGGGTCGCTCTGAAAGGTGTGCATTGAAATAGAGACTGATACCCACGCAAGAAAAGGATTGGGTCGCCCTACATCCCTTAGACAGCTTTATGTGATAACACATATGATGGGTGGTGTTGTAGCAATATTCCCCCAAGTGAAGCCATTTAACCCATGCCTTTTGCTGCCCTACCACATAATTCCTAAGGTAGCCTTCAACCCATTTGTTAACTATCTTTGTCTGACCATTTGTTTGAGGGTGATAATTGGTACTATGTGTTAGGGTCGTACACACCAGCCTAAAGATCTCCTACCAAAATGTGCTCATAAACCTGATGTCTCTATCACTCACTATGGTTTTGGGTAAACCATGCAATCTGAAAACCTCCCGGAAGAATAGATCTACAACCTGTGATGCATTGTAGTCTGTGGCAATGGAAAAAAAGTGTGCAAACTTATTCAACCTGTCCACTACCATGAAAATACAATCTTTTCCCTGAACCTTGGGCAATCCTGTGATGAAATCCATAGATATTCTTTCCCATTTTTGCTCTAGAATGGGAAGTGGTTGTAGTAATCATGTTGGGTGAGTGTGTTCATCCTTGTTGTCCTGACAAGTGTTGCACTCATTGATGTGGCACATCACATCTTCTTTCAACCCCTTCCAAGAAAATCTCTCTTGAATCTTCCTATATGTCTTGATGAACCCTTGATGCCCTACTACTAGTAAATCATGGCATGCTTGTAGCACCTTGGCATTAAAGTTTGATTTGAGGACCAAGAAAATTTGGCCCTTGCAGTATATGATATCATCCATGATTCTAAATTTGTCATATTGTACCTGTACATCCATCACTTCGCATGCAAATCTACTTTTTGAATATTCCACCAAAAGGTGAGCCTTCCAATCCACTGAGATTTCGGTCATGGCATAAATTGATGGTCTTTTGGATAAGGCATCTGCTACCACATTATTCTTCCCTTTGACAAATTCGATGTCAAAGTCATAAGCCTGGATTTTGATCACCCACTTTTGTTTCCTCTCATTCAAGTCCTTCTGATCTAGGAAGTACTTGAGGTTGTTGTGATCTGTCCTCACAACGAATTTTCCCCCAACCAAATACTGCCTGAACTTAGCCAATGCATGCATGATGGATAGCATTTCTTTGTCATAGATGGTGTAGAGGATCTCAAGACCTCTCAATTTTCGGCTTTCATAAACAATAGGATGTCTATTCTTCATAAGCACTGCCCCAATGCCTTCCCCTGAGGCATCACACTCTACTGTGAAAGGTTGTGTGAAATCAGGTAGGGCCAATACTGGGAATGTACTCATCACTTTCTTCATTTTCTCAAAGGTTTCCTATGCTTCTGGGCTCCACTTGAATGCCCCTTTATTGGTCAAATCGATCAAAGGTGCATAGAGTTGATAGAACCCTTTGACAAATATCTTGTAATAGCAACAGATGCCCAAAAAACCCTTCAACTCTGTGAATGTCCTAGGTGTGGGCCAGTCAAGTATAGCTTGTATTTTCTCTTGGTGTACATGTACCCCCTTCACTCCAATCGTGTGTCCTAGATAAAGGACCTCTGTCACATTTGGATTCTTTAGCATATAAGGATTTATCCTCCATGATAGCCAAAATCTACTCCACATGTTGAAGGTGCTCCTCCCAAGTTTTGCTATAGATCAATAAATCACCAAAGAATACCAATAGGAACTTCCTTAGTTGCTTGTTGAACAAATGATTCATGCAAAACTAGAAGGTGGCTGGCACATTAGTCATCCCAAAATGCATGGCCAAAAACTCATAGTGTCCATAGTGACATCGGAACACAGTATTGGAGATATCTTGCTCCCTCGTCTTTATCTAATGATAGTCGAAGTGCAAGTCAATCTTTGTGATGTACACCGCCCCATGGAGCTCATCCAATATCTCATCAATCCTTGGGATGGGGTATCTATTTTTTATTGTCTTATTATTTAGATCCCTGTAGTCAATACACATGCGCATTGTCCCATCTTTCTTTTTCACCAATACCACTGAAGATGCAAAGGGACTGGAACTTGGCCTGATGTGGTCCATGTCTAATAATTATTTAATGACCTTTTCAATATCATCTTTATATTTATTGGGGTGCCTATAGGGAGTGGTGATGATAGGTTTTTCACCCTCCTCCAACTCTATGATGTGCTCAAACCCCCTATCTGATGGTGCCCCTGGTGGTATGGGCTCAAAGACCTTGTGCCTGTCAATGATTTTATGGATCTATGGTGAGTAGTGAGTTTCCCCCTTCTTGTCTACCTTGACTGATATTCTACACTCTATTGTATAAACAATGTCTTCCCTCCTGAAGATGGCCTCCATGCGATTTTTTGTCACCACTCTCGGTGTGTTTCTTGTCATACCCCTGAGAACCACCTTTTTCCCACTTTCTTCTGTGAAGGACATTTCCATGGTTTTGTAATTTGTGGTGATTGGACCCAACGTACTAAGCTGTTATACTCCAAGGATGATGTTGGTGTCCGGAAGGTCCATAACATAGAAATCATGTGCCAAATCATGTCTGCCCAACGTAATCTTCATTCTGGGAATGTATCTGTCACAAGGCATGGTGCATCCCCCTGCTACCTCCACACGAAATCCCTCAAACTCAAATTTAGGTATGTGTCTTCTTTGTAGTAGGGCTGAATCAATGAAGTTGTGAGGCACCCCCATCAATGAGAATTGAGACCTTCTGCCCTTGTAGCACCCCTCTCAACCTGAAAGTGTTGAATTTAGGTACCCCACTGATGGATGCAAGTGTCACCTTATCATCTGCTGCAATGTTGTGACTTACATCCTCCTCTTTTGCCTACCCTATGGCCTCTGCCTCTATGTTTTGTATATGGATGAAATATTCCTCCTCCTCATCGTCCGAGATCACCTCAATGTAGTGGGCTTTTCCCTTACCCATGCATTTGTGTGTTGGATCCCATGGTTCTTTGCAGGTGAAGCACAACTGCTTCCTCCTCAATTCCCTCCTAGTGGTCTCATCCATCCTACCCCTTCCTCAGTCAAACCCCCTTGGGTATCTTCCTCCTTGGTTCATAAGAGGTCTTTGGTCTCTACCCCCTTGGTTTAGAGGAGGTCTAGGAGTGAATCTCGCCTTTGTTGTTGATCCTAAGTCCCTAGTCTTCCAAATCGCATCATGCAAGTTGGTAGGCTTAAAATCTTTGACCCAACCCCTCAAGGGCTCCATCAATCCTTTTGTGAAGAGCATCATAAGTTTCAATTGAGACACATCATATACCATAACTACTATCCTCTGAAACTCTTCTATGTAAACCTCTAGTGATCCTATCTGTCTAAGCTATGTGAGCTCCCTAAAAGGTAGCTTCGGGTCCCCTTGTCAAACCTATCAATGAGCCTTTGTGTAAAATCTGTATAGGATGTGATCTGATTGTGACCCAGTGTGGTCAACCCATGGTACCACCAATCATGAGCCTTTCCCTCCAAGTACATAGTGGAAAACTTGATGGCATCCATCTCCCACATGGGGTTAAGTTGTAGGTAGGTATCAAGTTTTTGCACCCATGTTTGCGCAGTCACCTTAGAAGATCCATCAAAATAAGGAATATTCATATTTCCTGCCCTATGTTCCAATTCATAGTTGGGCCTTTGATACTATTTAGGCTTACCCCAAATAAGAACCAGATTTGATCCTCTAACCTACAAGGGGGTCCCACCTTCTATATATATATATATATATATATATATATATATATATATCATTAGCTTATAATTAATAGGCTTTATTTAGCAATACTTTGCGGGTGAAATCCTCGTTGCAATTTTAATCGTCAACAGTTCCCAAGCCAATTGTTTTGCTTGGAACACTAACTACTCATTGTTTGTATGTTTTCTTATGTGTTTGTAGGTTTACTCATGGAGTTGCGCATTAGGGTTTATTTGATGTTGATTAAGCAATGGAACAATAGATATGAAGCATATAACATAAACAAGACAAGATATAATAAACAACACCAGTATAGGACCAATAATGTCATGTCTGACCTTTATTTAGATAGTAGATAGATCCTTGAACAAGATATCTGCAGATCTTGAAGAAACCCCAAGAATATCAAAGATGGGTTGCCAATCGATACAATAATAATAAATACAATGATAATAACCTCCCCAAGGCTTCTTGAAGAGAAGATCCAAGCCTCCAAAGGCCAACATCTGCAAGAGAATACTAAAGAGATGAGATACTGATCTGATATGCTGCAAAACCCCTCCAACTGGCTGAGTTAAGCACTGTACTTGTTGTTGATGAACCCTAAGTTTCGGCCCTCCTCTTCCTGTGCTCCAAATGCCTCCAAACCTTCCTAGAATGTAGATCAGGCTAGTATAATCCCCCTAACCAAGTTTCAAGCTGAAAGGTGGAGTTTTTCCCCTCCAACTGAGCAAACCCTCAAATGGTTTGCGCCCCCCTGGTTGACCGAATCGCCCAGATTTCATCCTCACCTCTAGAAGCCTCCAACTGCCACCAAAATATCCAGAATGATAGATCGGGCCAATACAAACAAGTTGGTGAAATATCAAGATGGTCTATGAAGATCTGGGCCACCAAATAAAGGAAATATCTTCTTGCAGTGCGCCCCTCTTTCCTCCAAGTCGTTCCAAGCTCTAGGAAATAAACTGATGGGATAACCTCCTCCGAAATAGACTAGAAATGATGCTAGGGAACATACGAAGAAAACCCAGATGTTCCTTTTCCAAGAAGCCCCTTCCTTTCCTCAGATCGAGCTAAACTCCTCAATGTGGTGCGCCCTCCTTGCTAGAAACCCCCTAGGTTGTGAACTAGCTTGCCTCTGCCACTAGATCAGACCCCTGCAACACTGTAGAATGGTATGGGAGGATTATTTCACCTCCGGGACCAAGCTTGGATCAAGGAAGGTGGGATCTTTCACCACCGAGTTGATCTCTATGGTTTTAGACTCAAACCCCTCAAAACTGCTTGTGCTCAAGAGCTCCAATGAAAAATAAGATAATAATCCAGAATGCCTTAGAAGTGCACCCTGCCCTTTCTTTTATAGGTCCAGTCTATTCATATGTTGAGTTAATTAACCCCTAAGGTTAGCTCTTAACTTAACTCACCTTTTATTTTCTTTTGTTGAGTTACCCTTTTTCACACCAAGTCAACTCAGTAATATAATGTTGTGTTTAGGAAGTGTCTTATGGTTGACTTTGTCCCCATGATGCATGAGACTATAGTCTAGTGGGGATGGCTAGACTACTGAGTCTCTTCGGACCTCTTCATCAAGAGGTGGGGGACATTACAGATACTCTATCATTGAGTACTCTATCTTTGGTGCAACTCCTTTGCATGTTGATATCCAACTGAACTAGATCTCTCAAGATGATCGAGGCCACGACACCATCATGGTTTGGTATGTCTGTCACTTCAAATTGTTTTTCTTTATTTCTAAGCCAATGCTAATACAAGAAGAAGCTATTATATATGGTTCTTGAACCCATTACCAAGCTTTTCATCCATCAACTAGAAGAATAATTATGGTTACTCTACTCTTATTTGAATGACACCACTCCTACAAGGGAAGTATTATCCAATGCAGAGTTATGCGCTTGCTAGTTTTAATGTTGAATTGGGTTTACTTGTAATATTTGAACTTTAAAGCTTACTCATTTAAAGGACAATTCCTAATTCAAGCCTTTAAGTGGTTATATACTCAAATCCAATTCAACTTGAATACCTTTCAGTAATACACACATGTAATGGCTCTTAACTAGTATATATATATATATATATATATATATATATATATATATATATATAATCCTTGAGTCTCCTCAATTTGGAGCTTAGGAGGTTGAATAAGAAAAGAACCATTTTTCAGATATTTCCTCAAGAGTGGTGCAAGCTAGGGCGGAATTGAATAGAATCCAGGGCGCTGTACAGCAACAACCCTTGGATTCTACCTTATGCCGTGAAGAGGCGAGACTCGTTAAGGTGGCAATTAATTAAAACCATTTATGAAATGGCCACATCTTAAATAGATGACAGATGTATATCACTTAACATGTGAGGGAGAGTTTTTAATTAGATACATGTGTTGAGTTGGCTTCATGAGGGAAAACATAAGACAAAGTCGCAATGCTCAACACATTGCTCCAACCCTTTGGGACACTCATAATTGAAATGGAATATGTCAATACTAATGGGAAGAGGACGATTATAATAGGTTACGATTTAATTAAATAATCTCCACTCTTAGTCCAAGTTACAACCCATCAATCAACTCACACACCCCAACAATCCAACATCCTCGGGGATGAAAGAGAAGCACCCCAAGCATGTGCACGGTCATATGGCCCAAAGGAAAATATGACAATCCAATTCCATGATGCGTAAGGCATGTATGACCTCTCATGGGTGAACATGAATGCGTATAATCTTTGAGGGAATGTGGACGTAGAGTATGATCATGGGTTCAACAACTACAAAGTTTCAATAGTCACAAGGCTTGACAAATATAATATAAAAATTGGTTATTAACTTGCAACAATGAATTAATGGTGGCCTTGTATCTTGAATTTCTTGCAAATCAAACAATGGACACAACAAAGGTGTTGGTTTGGTTCTCTTCAATTTCTAATGGAATGAAACTTTGGAGTGGAATAATAGAGTTATAGTCATCATATATATCAATTTAAAAAAATGGGGTAGTAATATCATCCAACAACCATTAACACTCTTAGAAAAAACATCAAACAAAAATAGGAGCAACACACCGCATATAAAATAAGCACATAATGGAAATAAATATTTTACCCTAAAACCCCAAATGGGAAAACTAACTTTGAATGGTTGCCCAATTTTCATTTAACTAGTTTTTTTATTACAATACAACTCATGGTTTTATTGTCATTGGAAAATTTGCAGAACTCCTCCTTCTTTACATTCACATCCCTTGAGAGTTAAGTCACAAAAAGATATAGGAGAGATGGAAGGTAATGGGAAGACCAGGGTTCCATTCCGCTCTATTTTCTCTCCTATTTCTTTTTTCTTTTACATTTAATTCTTTTTTTTCATTTTCTTCCATTTATTTTTTAGAAATTTCTTTAAAAATTGTGTTGTCTTTTATTTTATTTATTGACCTTCATTAATTATCTAATTTCACTTGTATACTGATTTTAGCAACTTTTTAAATTCATTTTAACAAATTTTAAAAAATAATTCTAAATCAAGAAAAAATATATATTAAAATTGTTTGCTACTTAATTTTTTTTAAGAGTATGACTAAATTTTATATCCCACGATAAAATAATAGATTAATAAATATTATTGCATTAATTTAAAATAAAAACTACTGTATAAAATAAAAGAAATATAAATACAATTTTTTTTATTTAAAAGACTTTAAAAAATTAAAAAATAAAAATAAAACAAAAATTTGAAAATAAAAAGTGAAACAAAAATATTATCATTAAAGTAATGATTTGAAATAAAATGTAACAAAAGTTATGCTGTACAACACTATCTCAATATGATTGATTAAAAAATAAAAATAAAACAAAAAATTGAAAATAAAAAGTGAAACAAAGATATTATCATTATTGAAATAAAATGTGACAAAAGTTATACTATACGACACTATCTCAATATGATTGATTTTGAAGTAAAAAGTTAACATTATCGACACTATCTCAATATGATTGATTTTGAAGATTGATTTTGAAGTAAAAAGTTAACATTATCAATATGATTGATTTTGAAGTCAAAAATTTATATTTATTGTGATTAAAATGTGACAAAAGTTATGTTATACAACACTATTGATTTTGAAGTAAAAAGTTAGCACTATCAATATGATTGATTTTGATTTTGAAGTCAAAAGTTTATATTCATTGTGACTAAAAACAAGTATTTAGTATTTATATTTTGTTTTCAAATTTAAATAATAAAATAAAAATATTATTTTAAATGATTAGTAACTAAAAACCAGTATTTATATATATATATATATTTTTAATTTAAATAATAAAATAAAAACATTATTTTAAATTATATATATATATATATATATATATATATATATATATATATATATATATATATATAAATAAATTGAAAACAATAGCATTATTTTCCATTTACAACATCAATATTAAAAAATCTTTAAAAACAAAAAATATAATTAAAAATATATTTTTTGACAACATTTATATTATTCAACAAATACAATTAAATGATGTAATTTTTCTTTCGAAAAAATTTCATCACTTTTTTTCCAAATTACTTATTTCCACCAATTTTTTTGGACTTTCATTTCTCTCAAATTTGGTAGTCTCTCTATTCCCAGAGGTAATCCCTTCAATGACTTGCAATTTCTTACAACCAAGACTCGAAGATTAGGCATAGTTTGTTCATTCCACATAACATTTGATGATGAGCTTGCCATACTCTCTAACATAGGTAGGTTGTTGAGATTCAAGCTTTCTAACATTGGAAATCCACTAGCACTTCCCCATATCCCTATCCCCAACTCGTTAAACTTAATGCAGCTGCATAATGACAAGAAATTTAAATTTGGCAATATCCCCAATGGAGGAAGCTCTTCTAGTTGAAAACATCTATCCAAAACTAATTTCTCCAATTGTGAAATCTTGCAAATACAATAGGGTAGACTTCTGCCATGGTAATTATGAAGCCGAAATCTATGCAGCTTCTTCATTCTTTGCATGTCTCGCGGGAGATCCTCCACCACATCATGGTCTTCCATATCAAATGACAATGTCAAGTCCCTCATCTCCAACCTATATTGTCGGAAGACCTGGGAAGACCTGCCAAGATTCTATATTGTCGGGGATATGTGGACGATACAAAGATTAAAAGGTACAATCAGGTCTATGTGGCATAAGTTGTCTGTTAGGAGAGGCTACAAAAACATCTAACCGATCATCCATTGAGTTTAACTCCCTATTAACATGAGTGATGTTGAAAGATAAAAGGTTTGAGATAAGCACCCAAATAGTTTGGGTGTATCGTTTCATCAACTTGTTTCTAGGAGATTAAATTTACGTACAAGGTTCTTAACAAGCTTGGAATCCCCAAAAACTGAAAGGTGACCACAGCCAAGATTATAGACATTTTCAATGCCTAATAATAAAGCTTTGAATTCAGTGACATTGTTAGTGCAAGCGAACTCCAACCTGTAAGAAAAGTTATGGATGTTTCCTATAGGAGAAATCAAGATCATGTCGGCTTCATTAACTTCATTAGAGGATGAACCATCAAAGTGCATGTGCCACATACCATCATCTAAATCAATTTGTTCCATGGGAATGTTAACCTCCTTAGCAAAGACGGAATACACCCCTAGGTCCTCTTCGATATTGTTTACATTAGGTTGTGGGACACTCTCTATGTAAGGTGAAATCCTTCCCTATCTAAGGACTATAATGTTTTTACCATTCCAAGGAACAGATAAGTGTGTCCCATCGAGTGAGAGGTATCCACTTGTTAAGGCTTGTCAATCCCTTCCAAAGATGATTGAGTAATTGCTTACTGGCATATCAACTACCTGAATACTAAGGGTTGTCCTTATTTCAGGGTGTGCTCACAAAACTAAGGTTACATATTTAATCTCACCTATGGTTGTTTGTTGTAGGCTATTATAGGAGAGCATGCTTCTGGCGTTTTCATTTGTACAAGACAAGCCTATATCTTCCATAATAATCTTTGATATCACACTTGGGACCGAACCGCCATCAATAAGGCAACAATGGGCAATCTTATCCATAATCTTTATAGAAATATAAAAAGGGGGATTTTTTACAGGGTATCTAAAGTTATGTACACTTACTTTATTTACAAACAAATCCTTTTCATTTACCTCTTAAGAGAGGTTGGCTACAATGGAATCTTTTCATTCCATGAATTGTTTCAGATGCATTTGTTGTTTAGGGATGGAAACCATGTCCAAAAGGGTTGCATCCACTTTGATGTTGGCCAATTGATTCGAGATATTGTATTTGGAAGAGGGGATAAGGGAGGTTGTTCCTTGACTGTCAGGAACCTTAGGAACCTGAGCAGTAGCGGCAGGTGAGGATGATCTAGGGCTAGAAGATTTGCGGGGAGGATCAAATTTGTCCTTGGGAGCATAGGATTTGTTCCTAGTATTTATGATCATGACATCTTCTGGATCTGCAAAATCTAGGACAGCGATAGTAGTTTCTGGTCTTTTACCAAAGATCTTATCTCTGGCACCCTTCCTTACCTCACATGTGGCTTCCTCGTGGTGCTCCTCACAGAAGTTACACCAACTTCGAGGCAAGATAGCTTTAGGCTGAAAATTATTTTCAATTGGATTCCTAAAGGGGGGTGTAGAAGAGAATGAAGCTTCAGGGGTGAGAGGGGAGATAGTTCCCTTTCGCTAATACGTTATCATACGATTGTTCATATCTTGTACTAGATGTAAGAGGGTGGACATGTCTGTCTGTTTAACTAATTCTCTCTAGGGAAGATTTGTTCTTTCAAGTTGTTCTTCATACACTAAACAAGTATGCAAAGCGGAACAGAGATTATCAACGGCTTTTTCCTCAAGCCTATGATGGTAGGGGGAAGTTAATGCATTGTATTAATGCATGAAAGCAGCTTGGTTCTGAGGTCAAATGAGTTCAGGGATATAATTGTATAGCTTAGTGAAATGCAAGTTGAAAGACTTGATGGTCTCACCATCCTTATAGGTGACGTTATTATATTCTTGTAACTTCTCGGATGGGCTTTTAGATTTCCCATAAGTGGATTTGAACCAATAGATCAACTCCTCCCAAGTAGACAAAATCTTAGGAGGAAGGTCAAAGAAATCGGCCACAGCCTTTCCTTCCAAGGAATTGATGAATAAGCACATGAAAGTATCATTGTCGTTGGCTCCTATGTTGTGAAAAGCATTAGAAAATTCCACCAAGTTTTTGTTTGTAGTGACAGTGTTATTTCCTTAAAACCTAGGAAGATGTTCTTTGAATTTAAGAAGTGGACAAGTAGCGGGTGCTAGGTTAAGAGGAGAGGACACATGCCATGGTGTGGTTGTTGTGTCTTCTTCAAACTGAAAAATCCCATACTTTTTAATGACTTTGGTGGGATTTGTGGTAGATTGGACAGGGATACGGTGGCTATATAAGCTACCAATCACTAATGAATATGAAGACTAGGAAGAGGAAGCACTTCTAGTGCCACCAGAGTCACCACCAGATGCCATCTTGTGGATGATAGGTGAAGGGTAAAAATACAAACTTGAAGAATCAAACAAAGTTCTCCTTAGAGCACTTTTTTTAGTAGATAACACAACGTTCCTTCTTCCTATTTCAGCAATAGGATTAATTTCAGGTGATAAGCATCTTCTTCTTCTAGAAACACGAGAGTCTAAGGAAATGAAAGAAAGGCCAAACTGAAGAAACAAGAAGGTTACTGTTCATTTCTAGGTTGTCTACGTCTAGCTTCGAATCATTCTTGGGTACTAATATCTCGTTCAATTGTCTCCCATGAATGATTAAGCTCAGTACGGGTATTGGCAGTGTCTAAAATGGTGTTAAATAGATTCAAAGCAATGTCAGTCTGATCTTGAAGATCGGGCTCAATATTAGGTTGCCTCGTAACAGGTACAAACATTAAGAAATAAAACAGTCAAAGAAACAATATCAGAAAAATAGATGTATCGATGCAAATCAAGCATAAGATATTGACCAGAGAGATATCGAAGATATCCCCGGTATGGTCATCAAATAAATGTTGAGGAAAAGATATGAAATGATCTTACTCAAGCATTTTCATATTCCACTTGGCTAAAGAAAAATATACGGGAATGTCACCCAATGTTTATAGCCATCAGAAATAATATCCTAACTCACAAGTACTGATTACAAGTGCTTAGGCTAGTCTTTTTATAAATAAAAGCTTGCTGGAAAATTCGTTATTTATATGATTTTATGAATATAACAGTTTCTAAAATAAATGTAGAGACAGAAGAAAAGACACCAAGATGATAATCAAGATAGATGAGACATAAAGCAATCCTTTATTTCATTCCAATTAACCAAAGATTCATTCTCTTTACAAAATTTCATGAAGAAATTTCAGACCAAAGTCAAACTTAGACATTCCTGATGGAACATACAAAAGGACCTCTGACAGAAAATAAAAAACTAAACTCTAAAATATGGATGAGCTTGCCACAAATTGTTGCCCACTCAACTCTGCACAATAGCCTTTGTCAGTCATGAAAACTAATTCACAAACAGACAAGTCTACACAGACTATCAAAGATAGATCAACACCTCTGAAAAACAAGTGTCTGAATAATGTAATTCAGCCCTGAATCTTGTTGTCTACAATATGACCCTGCTATCATAAAAAAAAATTAGGCTTGTGATAAATTAAGGAATGAATGAAAACTGAACTATCTCAACATAAACTCAAAGAGAAAACCTTAGTATGCTTCTCCTTGGATCCTCCTTTGTTCCTCCCTTTCTTTTTTCCTTTAAGCAAATTAGAATTGGTTGAAGTAGTTGAACTACTTCATTAGTTAAGTTAACTAAAAACTCAACAAACTTTTTAGTTAAGGGGGGGAAATAATAAATCATAATAAGGGTTTTAAATAAATAATAACTAGTAGGTGGGACCCCTTGTGACTCCCTTTAGTTCTTAACAATCATAACATAACTAGTTAATTAAAAAAAAAAACCTCCTTATGACTCACATCATCACATTCATATTTGACAATTTATCTCACTGATATTTGAAATTATTTTCAAAAATATATTACCAATATATCCAAAAAAGCCTATTGTCCAAAACATCTGAAGTCAACTGTTCTCAACAATAGATAAATAAATAAAACTTAAAATCCATATTTTCCAGTCTGTGGGGCATTCTTTCCTTTGTTGCTACTATCAACCTTTAAACTCTTTGAATTTGCCTTAGGTTGTGTGGACCCTTTAGGCCTAATCTCGTTGATCACATGAGAGCAATCATCCCTCAATTGCATGCGGGAGGACACCAATTTATCAGAATCATTTGAAGGTGAGGAAGTGGCAGTAGTGGCTTTCCCTTTGTCAGCGGCATGGTGGGCCTCGGTTTTCAACCTTTTGCTTGAAAAGCTCATTCCTGTATGCATAATTGATTAGCAAATAGTTCATTTATCATCCATACATGACAACTCTTTAAAAATATGAAATAAATTTTGGCTCAGCAACATATCAGGCTCAAGCAATCCAATCCATACAAATTTCTTAATTATTGTCAATGAGCAGGGGGTGAACAAAGTTTATGGGATATGCGAGGGGTTTGTATTGAGCGAAAAAATGTCAAAATGAGGGGGAAAATATTCATGGTTACTGCTCACAGACAACAACAATCAATTGTAATGTAAACCAAAGAATATGCCACTGTAATCCATCCAAGAAATTGCGATTTCAAACTATTATCATACATCATTCTTCTTAACTATAATTAAATTTTAGGAACAGGGGGTGAAAAATGAATATGGGAAGGTGAGGGGATTGTAATTAGTGAAAAGTGAGATAATGGTAGGGAAGAGAGTGGATATTGTTCATAAAATTAATTAAGTAATCTATAACCATTCTATATCAAATGCAAAAGATCCCACACCAAACAATAATCATTGTTCTCAATTAAAGAACCACTGTGTATAACTCAAACAATTATTTGTATTACTTCTTCATTGTTCGCAATTAAATCATTAACACAATATCATCAAAACAAGACAATATGAGTTCCACAACAACCTGTACGAGTTCTGTTACTGCCCAATTGTCCCAGTTAATATTTAAAACAATTTCTAAATGAACACACAGTCACTTTTTCCAGTTTGTTCCATCAAAACAATAACCATTGTTCATGATCTATCTCTTCAAACCAAACACATACAAGAAAATCACACTCGATTCCATTCCTCAATTTCATTTAATAATTAAATTGTAATGAGATCATATTGTTGCAGATCATGTGCCTAATCTCTGAAGCAATGCATTGATGCAGGAGCATCGCCCACATCAAGCGAGCCAGCACGAAAGCAGAAAGATAGCTGGACAAGCCAGCACAAATCTCTTTTTGAAAGCGCCTTGATATTGTTGCGCGATCTTAAATGATTCATTTAAGAGACGGCGCATTTGTATATTGAAAATGGACCTTGAGCGGATAGCTCACGTCCTTAGGTAGATGAGGCATTTAAGATAGTTAATGTAAAGATAGGTAGGAATTTAATTCCAGATTTGATAGCTTTAGAGTCTTAGAGGGAAAACGGATATAGACACCCTCCTTTGTACATTTTAACATTAGCTACATCATTCAGAAGAGAAGAACATGCAGAGAAGTGTATGAAGAACACTCATGTACAGATATTGAATTAATAGAAAAGTTTGATTCAATTTCATGGTTGTATTATTCTCTGTGTATTGATGATATTATGCTCAGGAATGTTTGCTTCTTGTTATACATTTGTTGTTATATGATGTGTATGTGATTTCATGGTTAATTTGAAGTCTGTGAAAACAAGGAGATAGTTTCAATTGTTTCTCTATCTTGAACCAGAGAATTCTTGCAAGGAGTGCAGTTGAATCGTCCGCAAGGAGTGCGATGACAGAAGGGTTCAGATAGAGGTAACTCTTGTTCTAAGTTCTCAGAAGTGTAGATTGGCATCAGAGCCATGCAAGGTGTGTGCAGGCTAGACGAAGATTCAGAATTGTGATTCTGAGCAAAGGGATTAAAGATTTCTGCTGCAGGACTGCGCAGGATCGAAGGCTTCAACACTTAGTCGTGTTTGAAGAGTTGCCGCAAGGAGTGCATGCAAGGAGTTGCCGAAAGGGGCTCGAAGCTGCGAGAAAAGTTCAGGAAGGATAGGCCTTCAAAGTTGGTGAAGGGCAGCGAAAGAAAGTTGTTCCATTAAGGTTACAAAGAACGTCGCAGGTTTGCGCGCAGGGTGACGAGTTCTGTGGAAGAACAACTCGTCGTTTTGTGGATTGAATGAGTAAGAAACGGACAGATGAAATCCTCCAAGGAGATTTTGCGAAGTGTCGTGGATCGTTGGATCTTGTGGGCGCAAGAAGGCTACAGTGTAGGAGCAGAAGAAGGTTCAAGGTTCGGGGAAGCAGGAGTCGTCGGTCGGGATCACGAGGAATGTGGGTTCTACTCGTGGATCGGCATATCGGGAGTTCGTAAGGTAAGACTCCAACTTTACGCAACGGACGTCGCGATGGTGCGAGGTGCGACATTCTGATAGCCACGTAAGCAGTGTGGGCCACCAGGTGATAGTGGAAGACAGGTAGTGTAGACTATCATAGGTTCGGCGTCTCGGGTATCGGGAGTTGATAGGGAGGATAGTTGATCTCGCGAGTAGCAAAGTCGCGAGAAATTAGGATCGCGATTTCGGCATCTCAGTGCATCGCGTATCAGAGGTTGAAAACTCGAGAGTTGGTTGCTGCGAGTGGCGAGATTGCGAAAAAGGCAGAAGTCCCGACAAGCGGGAGAAGGTCAGCGCGGACTGACACATCGGGTCTCGGGGATTCGAGAGCCCAGTTAATCAATAGAGAACTCACGAAGCACGAAATTTTGATCCTCCGATAAGTAGGTAAAGAGGATCGTGAGACAAGAACTGTGGGTGCAGATCTTTCGATAGAGAGATATAAGAGCATTTACGCTCTTCAGGCCGAGAGGAAAGAAGGTCTTGGAAGAGGCAAACGTGCTCCGAGGAGTGTGGTTGCGACAGCAAGTGGTATCAGAGCGGGGAATTATTTTCTTTCCGTAGCAGAGAAGAGGATACATCATGCCGCCTAGAAGGGAAAGACAGTCACCAGACCCAGAAGATAGGGAGGTGAGGAGAAGAGGCAGGCCGGCAGGAAATCCAGAAATGGAGCGGCAGATGAGAGATCTCTGAGCAAGGCTTGAGGAGATGGAAACAGCGCAAAGACGCAGAGTTTGTGCTGGATATCTTAGCGATTTCGAAGGTGAAGAGGAAGCTGGACATGCAGAAGAGGTCACAGCAGACGATGCATCAACCGAGCGGTTGATCAAAGCCATTGCTAGGATGGGTGCGAAGGCGAAAATGGACATTCCAGTCTATGAAGGGAATATGGATGCAGAGGAGATGCTAGATTGGATTAGAGCTCTCGATACATACTTCGACTATGAAGATGTTGAAGATGATAAGAAAGTCAGGCATGCAGTTACGCGCTTGAAAGGACATGCAGCATTGTGGTGGGACGAGCTACAAGCTGATAGACGCTGCAAAGGCAAGAAAAAGATCAAAAGCTGGGATCGAATGATCACGAAGATGAAAGTGAAGTTCATCCCAAGAGATTACCAAATCACTCTGTTCAGGCGGATGCAGAACCTAAGGCAGAAACTAATGACAGTCAAGGAATATACCGAGGAATTCTATCAACTAAACATCAGAGCAGGTCATCGGGAGAGCGATGATGAGAAGGTTGCGAGATACTTGAATGGTATGAGATACGACATTCAGGATGAACTAAGCATGCTAACCATCAGAACGGTGGAAGATGCTTATCAATTGGCTCTGAAAGCCGAGGAGAAGCTGAGCCGAAAGTAAGGACAGTGAGGGCGAGGCAGAAGCTAGCCAAGAGGCAAAACAGTTGCCCAGGACAAATACCAAAAGCCCAAGGAGGAATGGAAGAAACCTCAGAGTAAGATTGAAAGAGGTGGAACCTCACAGAGGCAGCCATATGTTGAGCCAAGAGGACAGCAAAATGATCAGCGAGGAGATTATGCTGACGCAAACACTCTTCCGCGTACTAGAGGTCGAGGTAGAGGAAGAGGTGGAGTAATCACATGTTTTACATGTGGGAAGAATGGGCACAAGTCATATGAGTGTCCAGAGACGAAGAAGGATGCAGGGGAAACTCACATCGCAGAAGTGCAGAGGCATGATGCTGAGTCGGAAGACGCAGAAAATGGAAGAGCGCTTGGGATGCATAAAGCCCTTTTGACACCCGAGAAGGAGGTGGAGAATTCAGTGCAAAGGACCAGACTATTCAGAACAGCTTACAAGACCAAGGACAGGGTATGCAAGGTGATAGTTGACAGTGGAAGCACCGATAATCTCGTTTCAACCGAGATGGTGGAGAAATTAGAACTAGAGACGATTGATCACCTGAGCCCATATAAAGTTTCATGGCTACAGAAGGGACATAAGGTGAGTGTCACCAAACAATTCTTGGTTGAGTTCAAAATAGGGGGATACAACGATAAGATTTTATGTGATGTTATTCCCATGGATGTATGTCATCTATTGTTGGGTAGACCATGGAAATATGATAGAAATGTGATTCATGATGGGAAGATGAACACATATACACTGGAGAAGAATGGGAGAACCCATAAGTTGCTTCCGATAAGGGATAAGAAAGTGAAGCTAGAAGTAAGCAATACAATACTTCTCATGAGTGGGAAGGAACTTCTTTCAGAAATGGAGAAGAAGGAAGATCCACAATTCTTTGTGGTCAGGAAACCAAGAATTGTTCTGACCAGCACAAGAGTGGATGATTTGTCGGTTGAAATTCAGGAACTATTGGAGGAGTTCGCTGATATCATAGTGGACGAATTACCTCATTCGTTTCCACCAGTGAGAAGTGTGAGTCATCACATAGACCTCATACTAGAAGCTAGTTTGCCGAATAAAGCCGTGTATAGGTTGACGCCACAAGAGAATGAGGAGGTCAAAAGACAAGTCCAAGATTTGATGGACAAAGGATTGGTCAGAGAAAGCTTGAGTCCATGTGTTGTTCCGACAGTACTCAATCCGAAGAAAGACGGAGGCTGGAG
The DNA here is from genome assembly GCA_009831015.1 of Picea engelmannii. Lineage (NCBI taxonomy): Eukaryota > Viridiplantae > Streptophyta > Pinopsida > Pinales > Pinaceae > Picea > Picea engelmannii. The sequence continues at coordinate 125,703 of ML776659.1, read as the reverse complement.
GATGTGTACCGACTCAAGGGCGATCAACAAAATATCCATTAGATACAGGTTTCCATTGCCGAGAATGGATGATCTGATGGATTGCCTGAGTGGGGAAAATTATTTTTCAAAGATAGATTTGAAAAGCGGATACCACCAGATTCGCATGAGAGAAGGCGATGAGTGGAAAACAGCGTTCAAGACAAACGAGGGTTTGTACGAATGGCTGGTCATGCCGTTTGGCTTGACAAATGCACCAAGTACTTTTATGAGATTGATGAATGAAGTCCTAAGGGAGTTCATCGGAAAGTTTGTCATTGTTTATTTGGACGATATACTGATTTACAGTAAATCAGAGGCTGAGCATTTGAAACATTTGGCCATTGTGATGAGAAAGCTATAGTAGGAAAAGCTATTGATCAACATAAAGAAATGTTCGTTCATGAAGACAGAGCTCATTTATTTGGGTTTTGTTATTTCGGCTAATGAGTTGAGGATGGATCCAGAGAAGGTGGAAGTGATCAAGAATTGGCCATCACCGAGAAATATTTTCGAGGTGAGAAGTTTCCATGGTTTGGCTAGTTTCTATAGAAAGTTCATCAGGAACTTCAGTGGAATTAGCGCAGCGATGATGGACACAGTGAAGAAGCGGCATAAGACTTTTCATTGGACAGCAGAGGCTGAGAAGAGCTTCAATCTGTTGAAGCGGAAGATCAAAGAGCAACCGGTGTTGGTGTTGCCAGATTTTCAGAAGACCTTTCAGGTGAAATGTGATGCCAGTGGGTATGCCATAGGAGTGGTCTTGAGTCAGGATGACAGGCCAGTTGCATATTTCAATGAGAAGCTAGATAACGCGAAGCTGAAATACTCCACGTATGATAAGGAATTCTATGCTATCATACAGGTGCTGAAAAAGTGGAGGCATTACTTGATCCCAAAGGAATTTGTACTATATAGTGATAATCATGCATTATAGTTTGTGACTCAACAAGAGAAGTTGAATCAGAAACATGCAAAATGGGTAGAGTATATGCAGAATTTCATATTTGTAATTAAACACATTTCAGGTATTGCTAACAAAGTGGCTGATGCTTTGAGCAGGAAATGTTTGTTGCTACAGGAGTTTCGAGTCAAAACTTTGGGTTTTGAAAATCTCAAGGACATGTACGCAGGAGATGCAGATTTTGGAGAAGCGTATGAAGCAGCTGAGAATCTAGTTCTCAGGGATAGGAGCCCTTGGATAGACTATATGATCCAGGAAGGATTGTTGTTCAGAGGCAATCAGCTGTGTATTCCAAATTTCTCCATGAGGGAGAATCTGTTGAAGGAGAAGCACAGCGGTGGATTAGCAGGGCACTTTGGCCATGACAAAACATTCGAGAAGTTGAGTGAATCGTATTTTTGGCCAGGAATGCATGTGGATGTCAAACAATTTGTTGACATATGTTGGATTTGTCAGCATTCGAAAGGGAGAAAGCAGAATGCAGGTTTTTATCAGCCATTGCCCATACCGGAGAGGCCATGGGAGGCGATAAGCATGGATTTTGTATTGGGTTTGCCAAGGACGCAAAGAGGAGTTGATTCTATCTTTGTAGTCATGGACAGATTTTCAAAGATGGCACATTTCATACCATGCCAGAAGACCAGCGATGCGACACACATCGCAAACTTGTTTTTTAAAGAGATCGTTAGACTTCATGGATTGCCGAAAAGTATTGTTTCGGACAGAGACACCAAATTCATTGGGCATTTTTGGAGGATGCTATGGAAGAAGCTAGGGACTAACTTAGCATTTATTTTTGCTTATCATCCTCAGACGGATGGACAAACAGAGGTGGTAAATCGAAGTCTGGGAGATTTGTTGAGAATCTTGGTGACAGAACACCACAGTAGTTGGGATAGTGTATTGCCACAAGCAGAGTTCGCATACAACGATTCGGTAAATCAAAGTACAGGCCGAAGTCCATTCCAGGTTGTATATGGGATGCAGCTGAGAGGAGTTTCTGAATTGCAGGACTCAGAACAGACTGCAACTAGCAGTGCTAGTGTAGAGGAATTCGCTGAGACGATGCAGGAACTTCACAGTCAGGTGAAGCAGCGACTGATGAATTCAAATCAGGAATACAAGTGCAGAGCAGATCAGCATCAGAGACAACTTTAGTTTGAAGTTGGTGATCTCGTTCTGGCACACTTGAGGAAAGAAAGGTTCCCGAGGGGAACATACAACAAACTCAAAATGAGGAAAATCGGACCTTGCAGAGTCCTGAGGAAATTCGGAGAAAATGCATATGAAATAGAGTTGTCGGATGGCATCGGGATATATCTGATATTTAATGTTGCATACTTATATCCATACAAGGCTGGAGAAATAGAGACTGGAACTGAGGAACCAGTGATTCAGTGGATGAAGCAGATGCCAGTAGCAGAAAAGCTGCAGATGGAATGCATACTAGACAAACGAGTGGGTAAAAAGACCAGAAGAAAAGAATACTTCGAGTATCTGGTCAAGTGGAAGAATCACCCAGTGGAGGATGCCAGCTGGGAGAGTGAAGCAGTGATACAGAAGCATGGATGGACCGTGCAGGAGTTCATGGATAGGAGCCCATGAAATTTTTTCAAGCAAGGGAGTATGATGCAGGAGCATCGCCCACATCAAGCGAGCCAGTGCGAAAGCAGAAAGACAGTTGGACAAGCCAGCACAAATCTCTTTTTGAAAGCGCCTTGATATTGTTGCGCGATCTTAAATGATTCATTTAAGAGACGGCGCATTTGTATATTGAAAATGGACCTTGAGCGGATAGCTCACGTCCTTAGGTAGATGAGGCAATTAAGATAGTTAATGTAAAGGTAGGTAGGAATTTAATTCCAGATTTGATAGCTTTAGAGTCCTAGAGGGAAAACGGATATAGACACCCTCCTTTGTAAATTTTAACATTAGCTACATCATTCAGAAGAGAAGAACATGCAGAGAAGTGTATGAAGAACACTCATGTACAGATATTGAATTAATAGAAAAGTTTGATTCAATTTCATGGTTGTATTATTCTCTGTGTATTGATGATATTATGCACAGGAATGTTTGCTTCTTGTTATACATTTGTTGTTATATGTTGTGTATGTGATTTCATGGTTAATTTGAAGTCTGTGAGAACAAGGAGATAGTTTCAATTGTTTCTCTATCTTGAACCAGAGAATTCATGCAAGGAGTGCAGTTGAATCATCCGCAAGGAGTGCGTTGACAGAAGGGTTCAGATAGAGGTAACTCTTGTTCTAAGTTCTCATAAGTGTAGATTGGCATCAGAGCCGTGCAAGGTGTGCACAGGCTAGATGAAGATTCAGAATTGTGATTCTGAGCAAAGGGATTAAAGATTTCTGCTGCAGGACTGCACAGGATCGAAGGCTTCAACACTTAGTCATGTTTGAAGAGTTGCCGCAAGGAGTGCGCGCAAGGAGTTTCTGGAAGGGGCTCGAAGCTGCGAGAAAAGTTCAGGAAGGATAGGCCTTCAGAGTTGGTGAAGGGCAGCGAAAGAAAGTTGTGCCATTAAGGTTACAAAGAACGTCGCAGATTTGTGTGCAGGGTGACGAGTTCTATGGAAGAACGACTCATCATTTCGTGGATTGAATGAGTAAGAAACGGACGGATGAGATCCTCCGAGGAGATTTCGCGAAGTGTCGTGGATCATTGGATCTTGTGGGCGCAAGAAGGCTATAGTGTAGGAGCGGAAGAAGGTTCGAGGTTCGAGGAAGCAGGAGCCGTCGGTCGGGATCACGAGGAACGTGGGTTCTACTCGTGGATCGGCATATCGGGAGTTCGTAAGGTAAGACTCCAACATTACGCAACGGACATCGCGAGAGTGCGAGGTGCGACATTCCGATAGGCACGTAAGCAATGTGGGCCACCAGGTGATAGTGGAAGACAAGTGGCGTAGACTATCAGAGGTTCGACGTCTCGGGTATCGGAAGTTGACAGGGAGGATAGTTGATCTCGCGAGTAGCGAAGTCATGAGAAATCAGGATCGCGATTTCGGCATCTCGGCGCATCGCGTATCAGAGGTTGAAAACTCGAGAGTTGGTTGTTTTGAGTGGCGAGATTGCGAAAAAGGAAGAAGTCCCGAAAAGCGGGAGAAGGTCAGCACGGACTGACACATTGGGTCTCAGGGATTCGAGAGCCCAGTTAATCAATAGAGAACTCACGAAGCACGAAATTCTGATCCTCCGATAAGTAGGTAAAGAGGATCGCGAGACGAGAACTGTGGGTGCAGATCTTCCGATAGGGAGATATAAGAGCATTTACGCTCTTCGGGCCGAGAGGAAAGAAGGTCCTGGAAGAGGCGAACGTGCTCCAAGGAGTGTGGTTGCGACAACATGCATGATACCCCTCAACCATACACAGTGGACAATCAAAACACAATCATCAATATATCCTGACTTGCCATTTAAACGCACATCAATCACCCTTCCAACTTATACGATACTGTAGAATACACAAACCATTCAACAAAACCCAAGAGCATTTATGTGATAGTATGTGTTTAATTAATCTGAATATAAACATCAATGACGCTGAGCTATCAATCTAATACAGGGAGACAACGACAGTATGCATAATCCCACTTCTCAATTTAATTGAATTGCAACAAAACCATATTTAAAAAAAATTGTCACCATCTCTGATGGTGCAATCAAGTAATATCCAAAACATATACAGTGGATAGCCATGCCACAATTATCATGATCTCAATACTCTCATCTGGCGATTTAAAACACACAATCACAACAACCATCAACTCAACATAACATGTTGTAGGAATCCCCCACACCAATGCATCACGCACGAAGCATTGGTGTGACTTAATCAATTAAAACTAATGCTAGGTCAAAAATTCAATAATCACAATGTAAAATACAATGACTGTGTATTCAATCTCATTTCTCCAATCAACCAATTAACCATGCTGAGCTTATCCATTCAATTATAATAACCAATGCAGTGACTAGATACCAAAACCAACACCACTGTCAACATAATCAACGGGGCGAGCTAGTAATCGAAAATTGTCGACAATACCCCATTAATTCATAACCATCAACAGTAAACCTGACAAGACATAATGGTTCCTTCTTATCAAAAACCGGGCATGAGAAATCAAGGGTTCTCTTTGTGGATCAACACAGGGAGACTGGAGTCGCCCCTCAACAACGGGTAAGAACCTCTGAGACCATACGGTGAACACACAGGGCATACCACCAATAACCTCGCAGACAGGGTGAGATAGGAGAGACTATGAACAGAGGGGCAAGGCTTCATTTTGGTCTTGCAATAACACCTAGAAAATGCAGGGTATAACCCTCATGGTTTTCCCAATCAACCCAATAATGATGAGGTAAAACAGAGCTGAGAAATAGAAATCAACTTTAAGAAATCCCTTTGGCATAACAATTATCATAACCCATTGCGCAAACATCAGTAACATGAACAAACCCATACCCAAGTGAAACGATACGCAGTGGCACAAGGTGTTTCAAACCCAACAACCCCATAACAACCAAAATGACTGGGAAAGGTGATAAGAATGTGTGGAGACAACCAGCCAATCTGGATTGAATGAAACCCTTCAACCAAGACCAATAAGGATGACAGAGAGATTTTATGGCTTCTAACACTCAGAATGATCAATGAAACACTGTGACTTCAACCATCATTTTATTTTCCATGAAAACCATACAAAAAATATATTCCAGAAACATATCACAAATTTACACAGTTGCCAGTCTTAAGAAAAGCACAGACCCATACATCACCGAACCAATATCTATTTCATAACCAGAGTGGGTTCATGGATGGCGAAAAAGACATACCTATAACCAAACGCCTTAAAAACGCGAGCTTGGTCGAGCGATTCTTCCTTTGCCTGAAAATCAGAGTTTAACCATAGCAAAGCACAATTGAACAATAGCCAAGCTAGAGTGACAGCCAGTGGGAGGGGTATGGAGTGATGTGTAGTAAATACATGTCGCTTCCATCCCTTACTCATTCAATCCCTTAGTACGCGCCAACCAGCATTTCATTAATTCATTCCATTAAACAATGCATCGAAACCAACATCCAAAATGTGCCACCATATTAACCATTGCCAAACAAACCTTAACGCATATCAAACATGCATCCACATAACTCAATATATCGCATAGCCATTTACATTGTTAGTTTGGATTAACACCATTTCCCTTAACTTCAAATGCATAGTGCGGCATTGTATCGCATAATAGCTTAGTTCTTCTCTTGTGGATTTTGTTCATATTGCTTTATTTATTTTCAAGTGTTCTTATTCCCCTTCAATTTCTCTTATTTGTTGCTACTAACATGTATCTTTTGCAGGTGGCACAAGTAATAATTCAAGGAGTAAATAGTAAAGGTAACAACGGATGTCATAAGCCATTACGACATGGCGTTCGAGCCGAGAGCAAGAAAACAAACACGCATTATCCATCATCCATCTGTCATGAATAGAACTAGCATTGATCATCAATCATGCTCAAACCTGTAAGCAGTGTCGAACAGTAGTAAAAACATCGAATAAGAACTAGATCTGATCCTCCAACCTACAAGGGGGTCCCACCTACTAGTATTATATATATATATAGCTTATAATTAATAGTCTTTAGCAATACTTTGTGGGCGAAATCCTCATTGCGATTTTAATCGTCAATAGTTCCCAAGCCAATTTTTTTGCTTGGAACACTAACTACTCATTGTTTGTATGTCTGCTTATGTGTTTGTAGGTTTACTCATGGAGTTGTGCATTGGGGTATATTTGATGTTGATTAAGCAATGGAACAATAGATATGAATCATATAACATAAACAATACAAGATACAATAAACAACACTAGTATATGACCATAATGCAATATCTGACCTTTATTCAGATAGTAGATAGATCCTTGAAAAAGATATCTGCAGATCTGGAAGAAACCCCAAGAATATCAAAGATGGGTTGCTAGTCGATACAATAATAAGCAATACAATGATAATTGTTGGACTACTGAGAGGGGGGGTGAATCAGTAATAACGTAATTGTAATCATTTTTCTTCAAATGTTATATCAATGTAGAATTATTATCCAATAATGAGCAGTAATAAATAAACAATCACACACATACACAGTACACCATTGTTTTACGTGGAAACCCAAATCGGGAGAAAACCATGGAATGTTTTTTCTTATATGTCTTGAAGAATTACATTCATTGGAAGCACCATCTTCCTTTGTTTTCCAGCTGCAACTAGAAGGAGGCTCCAACCCCCTAGTTTCTCAGGCTACAACATGAGGGAAGTTCCAACTCCCCAAATCTCTGGCTACAACCAGAAGGAGGCTACAACCCCCAATGTTCTCTAGATACAACCGGAAGGTGGTTACAACCACCTGTCCTTGCCCCGTCCTGCCACCTTGAAGTAGAAGTAGAATGATGGAACCACTGTCACAATATCACTGTGAAATATACCACTGTAAACTTGTGCCAATAAATCTGAACCATGCATCAACCATGCATCAACCTGTACCTCAACCTATAATCAACCTGTACCACAAACAAGTGCATCAACCATGCACCAACCTATAATCAACATGTATCATAAACAAGTGCAGCAACCATGCACCAACCTGTAATCAACCTGTACCATAAACAAGTGCATCCAACCATGTACCAAGTATGTACCAATCATGTGTCAACTACTCATCAACTAT
>ML776659.1:76280-89290 GCA_009831015.1 Picea engelmannii | reverse complement strand
TACGATTTAATTAAATAATCTCCACTCTTAGTCCAAGTTACAACCCATCAATCAACTCACACACCCCAACAATCCAACATCCTCGGGGATGAAAGAGAAGCACCCCAAGCATGTGCACGGTCATATGTCCCAAAGGAAAATATGACAATCCAATTCCATGATGCGTAAGGCATGTATGACCTCTCATGGGTGAACATGAATGCATGTAATCTTTCAGGGAGTGTGGACGTAGAGTATGATCATGGGTTCAACAACTACAAGGTTTCAATAGTAACAAGGCTTGACAAATATAATTTAAAATTTGGTTATTAATTTGCAACAGTGAATTAATGGTGGCCTTGTATCTTGAATCTCTTGCAAATCAAACAATGGACACAACAGAGGTGTTGGTTCTCTTCAATTTCTAATGGAGAATGAAACTTTGGAGTGGAATAATAGAGTTATAGTCATCATATATATCCACTTAAAAAAATGGGGTAGTAATATCATCCAACAACCATTAACACTCTTAGAAAAACCATTAAACACAAATAGGAGCAACATACCGCATATAAAATCAATCACATAATGGAAATAAATATTTTATCCTAAAACCCCAAATGACAAAACTAACTTTGAATGGTTGCCCAATTTTCATTTAACTAGTTTTTTTATTACAATGCAACTCATGGTTTTATTGTCATTGGAGAATTTGCAGAATTCCTCCTTATTACAATGCAACTCATGGTTTTGTTTCACTTTGAAAATAAAAAGTGAAACAAAAATATTATCGTTAAAGTAATGATTTGAAATAAAAATGTGACAAAAGTTATGCTATACAACACTATCTCAATATGATTGATTAAAAAATAAAAAATAAAACAAAAAATTGAAAATAAAAGGTGAAACAAAGATATTATCATTATTGAAATAAAATGTGACAAAAATTATGCTATACAACACGATCTCAATATGATTGATTTTGAAGTAAAAAGTTAACACTATCAATATGATTGATTTTGAAGTCAAAAGTTTATATTTATTGTGACTAAAAACAAGTATTTAATATTTATATTTTGTTTTCAAATTTAAATAATAAAATAAAAATATTATTTTAAATTATTAGTGACTAAAAACTAGTGTTTATATTTTGTTTTTTAATTTAAATAATAAAATAAAAACATTATTTTAAATTATATATATATGATAAATTGAAAACAATAATATTATTTTCCATTTACAACATCAGCATTAAAAAATCTTTAAAAACAAAAAATATAATTAAAAAAATATTTTTTGACAATATTTATATTATTCAACAAATACAATTAAATGATGTAATTTTTCTTTCGAAAAAATTTCATCATTTTCTTTCCAAATTACTTGTTCCCACCATTTTTTTTGGACTTTTATTTCTCTCAATTTTGGTAGTCTCTCTATTCCCAGAGGCAGTCCCTTCAGTGACTTGCAATTTCTTACAACCAAGACTCGAAGATTAGGCATAGTTTGTTCATTCCACATAACATTTGATGATGAGCTTGCCATACTCTCTAACATAGGTAGGCTGTTGAGATTCAAGCTTTCTAACATTGGAAATCCACTAGCACTTCCCCATGTCCCTATTCCCAACTCGTCAAACTTAATGCAGCCGTATAATGACAAGAACTTTAAATTTGGCAATATCCCCAATGGAGGAAGCTCTTCTAGTTGAAAACATCTATCCAAAACTAATTTCTCCAATTGTGAAAACTTGCAAATACAATAGGGTAGACTTCTGCCATGGTAATTATGAAGCCAAAATCTATGCAGCTTCTTCATTTTTTGCATGTCTCGCGGGAGATCCTCCACCACATCATGGTCTTCCATATCGAATGACAATGTCAAGTCCCTCATCTCCAACCAAGCTCCCATTACACCCACTTTAATTCCTAACTGTATTCCATTTTCTTGGATTCTTGGCTTTACATGTACATCAAGGTCCGTCAAATTTGAGAAATGTGTGAGATCTTTCAAACTGCAAACACCACTCTTGACTTCGTCCACGTCCATTATACTCTTGTCTGATGTCCACAATGTTAATCTATTCAATGATGTAAGTTGAAAGAGCTCACGGGGAATCCCTCTCAAGCTACAACAGTTGTTTAAATTTAAAGTCTTAAGGTTTTCAAGCTGTCCTATCTTACAAGGCAACGCTTCTAGCTTGCTACAGCCAAAAAGATCCAAAAACTGAAGCTGAGAAAGATTGCATATATCTTCAGGTAAATCATTGATTAAGGTGTTCCACAAACTCAGAAACTCAAGCTGTCTAAGATGGCACACTGATATGGGCAACGATTCTATTTTCGTGCCGGACAGATCCAAAACCCTCAGAGAGCTGAGATTGACTAAAAAGCTATTTGGAATCTCTCTTAAACTTTGATTATTGGCCAAGATCAAAGTGAGAAGGTTGGGGCATGAGAAATCTGCTGGCAAAACAGAAATATTACTATACGTAATTGCTATTCTTTTGCAATTGGCAAGCTCTTTTTCAGCGGGAAACTTTTGGAGGTTTTGACGTGCCCTAAAGAAACATTGCTCTTCCTTCTCGCCAATATACACTGCCAGGTCATGGACAGCATCGTGAACACTTACAAACTCCCACCCTGCATCATTAGAACTATTGTCAAACAAGCAGCTTTCTACTAATAACTTTACATACCTCCGTCCTAAGTCCATTAAATTGCTGGTCTCTCTGCTATTGACCAGGCCTTCCGCTATCCACATTTCCACCAATACGGTCACAGCAATTCTCCCATTTTCGGGTAAGGTACCACAATATAGAAAACATTTTTTCAAGTCGGAGTCAGGCAAACAATCGTAACTCCATTGGAGTCGCTGATAGAGATCTTGATCAATGCGGTTGCATCGTAGAAAACCAGGATCCTTATTTTTTATCTGATTGAAAGAAAGATGCCAGTCATTTACACTAGCATTATCCCTCATGGTTGCCGCTACAACATTTATGGCCAACGGCAGACCCTTACAGTCTCCCGCAATTTGTGTGGCCACATCCTCTATATCTTTTGTGGGAGCAATGCCGGTTTTGAAAGCTCCTCTGCAAAACAATTGCAGCCCTTCATCCCGGGATAGCGGTTGTATTCGTATGGAGAAGTCATCTGCCCTCATTCTTCTAATCACATCAAAGCTGCGCGTAGAGATTACCACTCTGCTACCTTTATCATTGCCCACTGGGATGCCCAATTCTTCTTCCAGAGAAAGTGCTGTCCACACCTCATCCAATATGAGAAGAAATTTCTTTTCCCTCAAACATGTAACGAGCTCCATCTTTCCACTGCTCCCAATATTTAAATTGAGTTGCTTTGCAATATCACTCTGCAGGTCTGCAATGTTATAATTTTGAGAAACAGTTGTCCAAATTACGGCTTCGAACAGCTTACCTTTCTTGTAGGCGTTGTAGACAGTTTTGAGAAGCGATGTTTTGCCGATGCCGCCCATGCCGTAAACGCCTATTCTGCGAAATTGCTGATCTTCGTTGTCGAGCCATCTCTGCAGCTGCATCTTGCCACTTTCAATCCCCGATCCCACAAAGCCCAACTCTGGTACTGGCTGAAGCAACGCCTCTGATTGCAGTGGTGCCGCCGATACAATCTGTTGAGCATTGAGCAATATTGAAAAATCCCTTTCTAGGTCGCTAAAGAGTCGATCGAAATTTGCATTCCATACTCTAACTTCTGTGGAGAGGCTTGGTCTGCAGAGGAAACAATCTAGACACCGTTTCTGTTGTTGGGCGCGATCCATGACGCGTTTGGCATCTTGAAGAGAATGCTGGAGCCTGTCCGACCAATCTTTCACAGTATCCGGCGGACTTCTTTGATCGTGTTGAGATCGATTGGTGATATCAAGCAACAGGCTCTTCATACGGTTTAACTGAGCTTCCAGAAGCTGAGTATTTCGATCCAAATGAATGACATCATCTATGTGTTGGATGAGCGTAGCAGTAGCAACGCTAACAACGCTGCTGATGGTGTTGGCTGCTGCTCCAGTCAAAACGTTCTCCATGGCTTTTGCAACTTCAAACCAAACGCAGAGCAAAAGCGAAATTTTGCAACTTCAAACCAACTTCAAACGCAGAGCAAAAGCGAAATGACTATGCAGTAAAAAAAATCTGCATATGTGTGAGTTGAGCAAAAGCAGATTATGCAGAAGAAATTTGCAATAACTTGTTTGTACGCTTGTGAATTGGATGAATGAAACGAGGAGGCATCAACCCAATTGATATAGGAGTAATAGGTGTGGTCTCTTTTACTGGTGTTGGCATCTAATGCACTGAAAATTCAATTAGTGTTAATTATAATAAACTCCGGTAAACCATGGATGATGGCCTAACGAAGAACAGAATATTTGGCTTTCCAGTGGAAGGTCTTTTCAAAAGCGGAAGGAGTCAGTTTTACGGTGGGCCCCAGTAAAACACGGAACGAACAGATGTCATGCACTGACTGACTGAGCTATCACGACCCCCCATCCCAGAAAAGTTAGCAGCACCACCTGGACTGCACGACCGCGTGGATGGCCATGTATTGCGACCCACATTTCCTAGCAACGCGTGGCAATGGACTTACTGGTCATAGTTTTCTTTAATAGTTATTTCAATTATATTTTTTTGGTTTCTTTAATGTCACCTCAACAATTAAGATTGATTATTATGATATTTTTTTTAAATATCATTATATTTTTTTTTTTTAAATATCATAAAGATTGGTTAGGCCTGAGCGGGATAGATATCCAAAAAGTGAATATCACTGTTTTATTTATCCGCCTCTTACCATTAATCCTCTGAAAGTTATTAATGTTGTGCTCCATTCAAGACTAAGGTGAAGGATGGCCGCTAGCCATATTATTATCATATTATGAGCGTTGTGTGGCCTCCTTCCACTACCTGGATTGATTATTATTATATTACATTATATTAAGTGTTCTATTAGTTTGTTTGAATTGATTATTATCATGTTACATTACATTAAGTGTTTTATTAGTTTGTTGGGAAAGTGGAGTGATTCTGATTTGTTTTTTTTCATTTTATTTTATATATATTTATTAAAGTAAAATTGATTATTACAATATAAAGGAGGTGATGTGATTATTAAATAAAAGTTATTTATTTATTTTTTCCAGTAATTATTACAATATAAAAGTGATGTGATTATTGAAAGTAATTTATTTATATTTTCTAAAAAGGGAACAGAATCTAATCTGGTTATATCTATTAAAATATGATTGATTATTATAACATAAAGTGATGTGATAATTGACTTATATCATATCACAAAAAGTGGAAGGACCACGTATTTGACTCATTTGATTGTTTTTTACTAATATATTGGGAACCTAGTTGTCATTTGATTGTCCTTTCTTAATATATTGGTGAGCAGAGTGGACCATGATTTTGACTCATTCAATTGTTCTTTACTAATATATTAGAGGGGAACATTGAGTTGTCATTTGATTGTCTTTTATTAATAATTGTATTAATAATTGTTTTTTTTATATATTTCATCAATTTTTTTCATCTTTCTTTATTTTCCTTTTTTTTTGTTTACACCTATCCATTGTAATAAGTTTTTAGTTTTCTTTTCTCACTCTTTTTAATTGTTTCTCTTGATTTCAAGGATTCAAACATGTTTGGCATTATTGTCCATATTGTTAACATTAGAGGTCTATAACTACATATATGAATAAAAAACAAGTTAATTCAATTATAAAAATAATAATAAAATTCACTTTAAATGGAAATGGATATGGATATTGTTAGTCATTTATTATCTACTAAGAGGTTGGTGTCTTCCCACGATCACCCTACCACAATATAAGATGCATGACATATTAAAATGTCGCATTATACTATAAGAAGCACATGAGATATTAAAATGAATGTTAAAGATAAAAAAAAAATAAGAGTCATTAAATAGAGGTTGGTTGAAGTTATGGTGTCAACATCTATCTTATAAAATGGATCAACATCCATTTTTGTTCATCTTCCTATGAACACCATTCATATGTGCATAATTTGTCTAAAGACATACCTCTGCCGAAAAATCCCATCTATGCCATATTTTCATCAAAGAAAAAAAATGCCATTCTTTATTCCACAAACATCCTAATATGTCATTCTTTATTCCATATATTCTATGTATGTCATTATAATGATGAACCATGAAGCCAAGAAGAGCAAGTGATGATGAAATACCAAACAACTGGATATTTGTTTTTAAAACCAAGTCATTGTTTGCATTTCCCTTAAATAGAACATAGTATAGGCATGTATAGAACATAGTACATTCGACACAATTTCCTAATAAGGTATCATCTTGGCTAGTTCGGGGCATTTTTTCTTCAGGCTTTAAACTTGCTTTGTTTTGTAAATTCTATGTACACCAATATAATGATGAACGATGAAGCCAAGAAGGAAATTGTAGGTCAGATATTAGTTACATAGACTAAAAAAAGTTGCGTGGATACATAAGAAGACACAATAACATAAAGAGTTTACAGACTGATACATATTGAAAAAAAGAAACTCAAAGATTGTTAAATACAATTCATACTTGTGACACTCTCCTCCAACAATTGTTGATCCTTTGTTCTTAAACACCTTTTTTCTTTTATTTCATCTCTTTTTCTAACTGTATTAGTTTTTCATGCAATTCTTAAGACATGAATTTCCAAACATAAATTTAGTTCCTATATTCCTCATAAATTTATGAGTCGTGATCATAATTGCTTCCAGATTTACATTCTTATTTTCACCTTCCACTACTATGTCTTGATTGTCTGATAGCTCGTTATGTTCAATCCATCCAAGAATATTGAGTTATATTCCTCCAATGATTACTTGTAGGATAATTGTAACTAATCATTTTTCTAGAAGCAATATCAAGCTACATATATCTATCATATGGTGGAATATTAGGAAATAAATTTTGTATTTGCCATAATAAATGAAAATCATCTATTAACTTGCAGAAAATAGTTTGACCTTTCAAAACACCATCCATGTCTTGAAATGTACTTATATCATCCATTTTTTTTATTATCATATCTTTATATGCTTCTTGTTGAATAAGATTTTCATTCTTATCCCAACATGAAGGTAGTCCCATTTCAACTAATTCGTTGTATATTTTCATGAAGGTTTCAATACTTCTCTAAATTGAACTACATTTATTTTGAGCTTGCTAAACCAAATTCTTATTTGTTAATACATTTGTAGCATCCATAATTAGAGAAGTACAATCATTGACACTCAAAGCATTTAACTAGTTCCAAGTTTTAGATTTAAGGTTTTTTATAACATTGTTGACCACCTATGGTTTATCACTCAGTTCTTCTAGGATTTTATTTATATTCTCTCGAGCTTGTGAATCCAAGCTAGACTCATCAACCACCAATGTGAATTCTTCTGAAGGATATGCTGATGTGGATGATTCAACTTAAGTTCACTTTTTTCCTTTTCCAATGTTTCAATTTGTTGTTGATATAAACCAAGTTGATTATTCATTTGAACCATTTGTTGTAGTAACTGATATTTTTCCTATTGCATTGCTTGAAGTTATGTGTTCTTATTTTTTTATCAAATCCTGTACAGATTTTTCAACATGAGGATATGCACCCAAGTCTATTATCGTTTTCTCTAATTCATTCATGCTTGTTTGTTTTATTCTAATGGCTACCTTCTCCTGCTTCCATTGCTTCTCGATCTTACTAGCCATTGCTTGAATTCTTCCCATACTAGCTTAGGCCTATAACAAATCTCTAAATACCATCTCACATGTTTGTTTGTGCAAGTCCATTTTATCCACCACATTTATTCCATCTAATTTCAATTTGAACCTGGTGGCTTTATAATCCTGAGATTTTTTACGTTTGAGATTTAGGCTCTAGTATGGCCATATTCAAATATCCTTCTTTAAAATCAAACGCTAATAAAAAAATTGTTTGAGAAGATCCCCACTTCAGAATTTGAGGATCACTCTCTCTCCTTATTTCAATATTCTGATTCTTTATTTCCACAAATTGAGAGAAGACCTTTTTTTAACCTTTTTTGTCATGAATCTGTAGTGTTTTCTTGTCCTTCATTAGTATTTGAACTTTCTATAACAGCTGAAGGGATGTGATCTACATAAAATATAGGCTTCCTTGTTGTAGGAATCTTCTCTAGAGTCTGTATTAATTTACCTTTTCCATGTTCTTGATCCTCTGTCTTTTGCCTTTTACTTTGATGTTCATCTTTCGCCATATCATAAATAGTTTTTTATGACTATAGATATATTCTTTTATTAGTTTTCTCCCGTTGTTGTGGAGTTTGGATTATTAATGGATGATTTGTTTGTTCGTTCTAGCCAGGATTATCCATTTGAAGAAATTAAATATGATTTTGTAATAATGATGGCTCACCTCCATGTAACAAGTGTTGTACATGTTCCCAACTATCGTGATTTGCAAGTTTCTCCAATTTTGACTTTAGCAGATGAGTATAAGGAGCAGATCCAATTTTGACTTTAAAATATGAGTATAAGGAGCAGATCCAAATTGCACCCTTTTATTTGAGATTGTTTGAAAAGGATCATAATTCCATTCTTCTCCTAGCTGAAAATTCAAGTCCAAAAGCATTTTTTCAACTATTCCTTGAGCTTCTCTTGTAATTACCATAAAAGGACCAACTTCCTTTTTTGACCAGGATGTGACTCAATGTTTCTTGGAAACAAAATTTGCATAATCGGAATCAATCCTTTGTCTTATGTATTCTAAGGAAGATATTCTAGGTGTCAAACACTAGTAATAGAAAATTATTCAACTCTGAACCATACATCCTTATGATTGTATGATTTTCAAACAAAAACCAATATCCAACTTTGGTGTCAATACTTAGCTGCAAAATCCTTCTGGCTTCTGGGAATGTCCTTGGTGGTGAAATCCCATGTAAAATAGTATATGCAATAGGAATAATTTGATTAAAAAACTTATCAAAACCTTTGTTTTATGTCTTCTTTCTCACCAATGATGTCCATTCAATGATGGACCAGGGATTACCAAGTTCATTTTCTATTTTTAGTTGAAAATTATAAAAATGAGAAGCTTGAAAATATAGAATCAGGTAGACAAGATATGATTGATATAAAAAATACATGCTGGCATGAAACTGTGTCAACTCGTAGTCAATTATATCAGCAAGGAATTGAGCATAATGAAATTGTGTAATGGAATTCTTGGATGGAGGAAAAATAGTTGACATGAACCATAAAATAATTGCATATGTGTTTCTATCATGATCATACCCTAAAATTAGACACATCATTGTTATGGATTGTCTGGAAATTTTAGGAAAAATATTAGATTATATGGAGGAGTGTTAGGAATAACAACATCTTTATCCATATATGATTGTAACAATGTGACCTTTTCACCTGAATTTAAAGCACTGTAATTGGAAGACAAGGTTAGTTCATGTAGGGTTTGACCTTCAAGGATTTGGGGAAGAGATATCATTTTTGTAATAGAATCGTCATTGATATAGAATATAATGGACCCATTTTCAGATGCCACAACCCTTTTTTGAAAAGGATAGTTCTTTGCACACCAGGAGACAAACTTCAGAAAACAATAGGTTTGAGGAATTATGAATTTGCCCAATTTCAACTCCCAAATATGTAAATAATCATGCAAATCCATAAATTTGTCACATCCTAACTCTCTCAACTCATAAGGATCAAATTGTGACAGAACTATTCCAAAAATTTCACAATCATGGTCGATTATGACTTTTTCATCAAAGACTGATGGCTGACCAGACTTACAACCTTTCTTCATCTATCCTTATTTTAAACAATAATAAGATATTTGAAATAAGGAAATGAGAACACTACCTTAACTTATTTGTCAAAGAAGAATTTGACTTCTTTTACTGGAGTTTACTATACTTGTAACAATGTTTACCATGTGCATTTACCTCATTTTCTTCGAGGTTTATTATGTGAATTTATTTTGTTTAAATCCTTTGGATTACATCGACGTGGTGCATTTTTTATTTGTCTTACATCACCGTTCCACTTGTCATCTATTGGTGCATTTGGGGGGTGAGATAAAGTGGTTTCATAATACCACCCCTGTGTATCAAAATGATTAAGGTTATGACACATTATCAGTCATTAATACAATGTGTTGGACGAATGGGTTGACTTGGGTTCTACCTTAGTTCTCCAACAAAACTTTATTCACCATCAACCCTTATGGTAGACCAGAATGTTACACCGCGCACAGAGTGCAAAACGCAGTCTCACCCGAGATGGATTATGGGTGACTGTAGGACGTAGGTGTCTGCAGTCATGGAAGGGATTGGGGATGTTCCTTTTACCTTTACTTCTACTTTAACATGCATTATACCATAAAATTCATCAGATCTACTATTTTATCCATTAATAACATTCATTATGCACGATTATTCTAGTGTGCATTGTAAATAAACTCTAACAAATGCATTTATCTAACCATCCATTTATTATAAAGCATATAAAATCAACACAACACACATATAGACACCATTTTTACCGTGGTTCAGCCCCCTACGCTACATCCACAAAGATCTTATGCTTCTTATTATAAGTCTTCATCAGAAAGGGTTATGTGTTGCACGCATTGTATCATGGTTCTATGAATGGTACATGAGGTTGGCCAACATCCCACCAAGGTCCACAGCTTGCGACCCGACCCTCAATTACATCTCACTGTTCAATCCGTCCTAGCTCTGCAACTCTCAAGAAAACAGATACTTCGAATCAAGACTCAAAATCTCTCCAAAAGTAGGTTCTCCACAATGATAATTTTATTGATTCCTTGATACCCCTAGCTACCTTATACATCCTCTAATTATAATACAACATGGGTAAAAACCCTTACATTATGACTCAAAAACCCTAATTCTAAGTGGAATCCACTTGCCCACTTTCTGACTATCTTCCGTGCGGTTGGTCTTCGATACAACCCTTTATTTCTTGGACTTTGTGTTGGTCTTCCTTCTTTCCCAATGTGTTGCTTCCTTTTCCCTTCTGTGGTGTTGCTTTCCCTTCTTTTCTGGCATGCGTTGTTCCCTTGGTCCATTCCTTAGCTCTTATCCTCGTTTGTTGTGCTTAACCCCAAAAGTGCCTACTCCAACACAATGGTTTATAATTTAGGACTCCGGCCCCTTATTATCTAGCATGCACTTTCGCCGGCCAAAATAAACTGAGACCATCGATCTTGGATCTATGTGAATAATTTGATTATGTCGGTTGAAATTTCATTTCAAACCCTGTTCGTTCTCTATTGTGTATAAAAAAATATGGCAAAGATATGTAGTATACAGGGTATCAAACCTAAACTAAGGAGTGAATGACAGGGAAAACTTGAAGTGGATGGAACTCAAATAAATACATGGAAGAAGTCCACGTTGGGAATAGAATGAAGAACATCTTGGATTCTACTAAAAATTGTGCTAAGTTGGGAATCTTTAGGAGATGAACCCTCAATTAGGTCCCTGATTGTAATTTTCGAATCACCGATTATGATCAAATTTTGAATTATTATTGAGTTGGCTAAATTAACCTCGTGAAGGATAGCATATGCTTTAGCTTGATTATTGGAGGCCAAGCCAAGATTCCAAGCATACAAACATTATTGTTCCTACGGAGTTAGTGAGAAACCCACCCCTAAATTTTATAATATAATTAAATAAAAAATAAAAATATTGATTTAAAGAAAAAAAGATTATTAATTATTTTAAAAACTAATTTAACATGTGATTGCAATTAATTTTTAATTATAAATTATTTTATATAGTATTTTCATTCATTTGTCAACCTTTTGAGATGAAAACCTAATAATGAGCTCACTATAAACCCTAAAATTATATTTAATACTAAGGAATAATATTTAATAATAATATTAAAATTGAAATTAATTAATATTAAAAAATTGTCTTTATTAATAATAACATTAATGTTAATATTTAGGATTTAATACTAGTTTTATTAGTAATAGGATTATTAATACTACTCGTCAATATTATTAGTAGGGTTTTTCCAAACCCTTAATAATATCATAGTCATTTATATTAATATTACTACCTTAAGTTATATTATTGCTTTAGTTTCACTCATATTAAATAATATTAGTATTAATAAATCTATTACTAATAATATTAAAAGTATTAAACCTTAAATATTAATGCTAATATTATTAGTGATATAGTTTGTACCCTAATAATATTATTATTAAATATTCAACTTATACCTTAGCAGTATTACTATTCTAGGGTTTTTTCCTTATTATTAATATTAAGCTTAGTAAGAACGTAGGTTTGGATGTGACTGAACATCCATGTACATTGCCACTTAGGTTTAGTGCCAGAAACCCATGCAGGTTCTCAAGAATGTGTGCACGGTACTAAGAATGCATGTATGTTTTACTGATAAAATTACTTAAAGGGCTCGAACTCAATTTGTGCCCTAGCGTTTCTGTCATTGGACAAATATAGTGGAGCTAGAGAGGAGGAAGAAAAAGAGGATCTTTCCACTGTATGTTACATTTTTCTTAATTTTAATCCAATTTAGTTATTAGAAGATCAAAATCCCAACCCACCACCACCACACAATGTAAACATTGAAATTGATGAGGAGTTGGTTATATTACGAACCCTTGAGGAAAAATTAAGGGAGACTAGTGAAACATAGTTACCAACATGGTTCTTGTTTTTTTGGGGGGTCAAGTTTTTTACCAAGTTTTTAAAAATGGTGTTACTATTAGCACCCCCTCTCTTTTTAGGTTTCATATTTTTTAAAATATAGTGGAAAATATCATTTTTAACACATTTTTTACCTTTAATTTAATACATAGAAAATCATTATAGTTAAATAACACTATTTTTAAATATTTAGCACAAAAATATAATTGAATTTTTTTTTTTTATAAATTAAAAGCTAAAAAAATTAAGAAAAATAAAA
>ML776659.1:41297-56239 GCA_009831015.1 Picea engelmannii | reverse complement strand
ATTAAACCAATTAAGAAAAAGGAAGGTGAAGCCTTCAATTTGTCAACTTCACAAGAATTCTTGTCTCATAATATCATAAAGAAACAAGACTATCAGCTTGATATCAAAACTTGAAAAATTATCTCTATAGTAAAATTTTCATTCTATAAATTAACAATCAAGAATAAAAAAACATTGCAATCTGAATAATGAATTCAAGCATGAAGAAAGAAACAACAGAGTAGAAAAAGAAGGTCTAACCATCCATATGCCTTTGCTATTAAGTGTCAAATTGAACATAAATGCCCTTTACAATGAGCTTCACAAAAATGTCCCTTGGATCTCCAAATCCCCCCCCCCCTGTTTCTCTTATTCTACAGAATTTATATAGAAACAATACATAATAATCAAGATCCAAAAGAAATGGATCTGAAAACCTCCTCATCCATGTTTAGTTTCTTGTTTCAAATAATCAAGTAGAATATTCAATCTGATCTCCAATTCGAATTGATGAGGTGGCTTGTCAACTATTGTCCATGAGATTTTTTAGGAAAACAAATCTGGTAAATTCCTGAAAAATAGGGTCCAACAATCAATTCGAATCTCTTAAATATTGATAGATGTGTAAAAACTGAGAGAGGTTTTTGTGAAGGCGCATATTCCCAAAAAAACCTCTTTTGGTTTCATCAAATTCATCTCCATCTGTTCTGCAACCTCTCTTGAAGAAGAAGACTAAAACAGGTAAA
This sequence comes from Picea engelmannii, assembly GCA_009831015.1. Taxonomy (NCBI): domain Eukaryota; kingdom Viridiplantae; phylum Streptophyta; class Pinopsida; order Pinales; family Pinaceae; genus Picea; species Picea engelmannii. Next base: position 55,514 of record ML776659.1, on the reverse strand, counting down.
AATAACAGAGTATTTCCTGTAGCTTTATCAGAAAATTATCCCTCAAAGATCAATTCGAATCTCTTAAATGGTGATAGTTGTGTAAAAACTGAGAGAGGTTTTTGTGAAGGGGCATGTTCCCAATAAAAACCTCTTTTGGTTTCATCAAATCCCTCTCCATCTGTTCTGTAACCTCTCTTGAAGAGAAATACTACAACAAGTAAAAAACAGAGTATTTCCTGTAGCTTTCTGGTTCTTCTTTTAATGATTCTTTATGTACTGGGGACATTCTTGTATTTCATTTGATATCTACTTTTGCATATTCATAATGGTCTTCTATCACTATGGCACTACTCAACATCATCTGATTTGTAATGAGGGTCTGCTACCCATGTCTTGATGTCCATGTTCTTCATCTTCCACGCAAGAAAACAGAGTATAGGCTAGATGTAAAACCAAGCTGCTGTAGGATGCTTTAAGTGTAGCCTTGTGTTCACCAGTGAGCATTTGAATCTCTTCACGTTCCCTACTTACAATAATTTTTTGAAGAACAAGCAACTCTTGCTCTTTCCTAATCTTTCCACTCATGAACTTGCATGACAGCTAAAATATTTCATAAGCTATCCCATCATTTCTCACAAATCTCTCACTGATAACTTCAACAAAGTTTGCTTGTATGACCACTTTTTATTTCCAGTCTACCTGTGCAACTAATAGCAGACCAAATGAATATGATTTGGGTCCATCATAATGCATCATGCACCTTTCTGGAGTCATGGCAGACAAAACCCCACAATCTATGAAGATACAAATCTATCCCTGAGATAATGATTCCAGGGGGCAGTATCTCTATTCCACAAGGGTTTTATCATCATGTTTCCATTTTTTCAAAACTGCTAAAACCCTGACAACCCCTTAACATTGAAGATATCATGGAATCATCTGGAGGCAGGTAAGAAAACTTCATATTTTCCCAACAAATGTTATCGCTGGTGGATTCTGGATGCTTTGCTTCATCGATTCCTTATGACAAACCATGAATCTTTCCCCCTCTTACAATTTGCAGGTTGTAGCTTCAAGTATGAAACAATCATATGACAGGCTTCTTTGCACTCCGATTGTTGAGCAGATGATATAGGAGATGCAAAAGTCTACTCGCGATTGTGCTTGGCAATTTTGCTTGTTCATATATTGGCTATCTCATACAATGTGCTATGCAGTGGGGAATTACCGCGGGGTTTTTCCATGATGTCAGACCCATTTAAACACTCGCAGAACCTGGAACCGACAATGATTTGGATTTTGAGCTCGAGCATTGGGTGATGGAAACCCTTTGTACTGTGTTCCCATGTTTTCAATAACCACAATGCTCGAATGTTCACTTTGTATTCTCCATGAAATTGGGTGTTCAAATGGGCGTTCTATGTGTTTGATATCTCATGATGACTCGACTGGGCTTGCACGCTGCTATTGATGGTATTGTGGACAGGTTTCAACCAGAGGCAATCTTTCACCTTCATGATGAATGCCAATTATCGGAGCAGATGGCAATGACTTCTGTTTGCAAAAAACTAATTCTTTGAGAACAGATGGCAGTGGTTTCTGTTGATAAGAGAAATTGTCTTCAGCCAGGATAACTCCTCCTTATTGTGGCTCGGTGTGGTGCTAGTATTTGGCTTGACTTGTGCATTGCTTGTTTGAAGATTGCATGAACCAGCTCCAAGGCTTCTGTAACTAGAACCCTTGGGTTATGAATTTGCCACCTGCAATATGTTAGTGTATAATGTTCCTCTGAGCAAATACCTACGCTTAAATTCAGCAAAATCAGACAAGTATAATATAATGATCATTGAGAATTGGGTGATTTTAAAATGAGACCTTCGTGGGTACAAAGCAATCGGATTATGAAACGGTTTGAATCAGTAAATGATTCCAAGCTATTGTGGACATATGCAAACTCTCAGACCACGATTTGTGTCATCATAACGAAATCTGGATGACAGGCATGTATCAAGGCATGATAATTTTGGCGCTACGGGAATAGCCTTATTCCCATAGCGGTATTAATGACTTAGAAAATTTTTAATTTATGAAGTTCAAATAGGCATATAAGGTGACACCTTGTTTAAAACCATGTCTTTCAATTTCAAACTTGAATAAACTATTCAAAAACTGAAATGCAAACCATAAGACACTAAAAAAAAAGATCGAAATCAACTGGAAACAGAAATTGAAGTGTAGGTAAGAAGGGTTTAGAATAAGGGTTTCTCACTAAACCAAGACAAAATTAGAGGCTAACATCTACCATCCTTCAATGATACATTCGAACCTTCTCGTTCAAGTGCTTGCTTTCTTCTTGAAGTTGAACATTAATTGTCTATAGGTCTTCCAACCTGTCTATTTTTTTCTTTACCTATGCTATGTTTGTGTTCTCTTTAAAGTTCTCATAGAAACATCATGGTTAAGGGTTCAATGAATATATCCGTACTCGTTGGATGTGGAATTTAATTCTATATCCAATGAATGCATACACTTGAAATTTGAGTAAACTAAGGAGATAATTCAAAAATACAATTAAAAAATATTTTTCTTCCTTTCCCTCCAAAAATATTTACCCATATGGTTGAAATCATCATCTTGAATCCTAGTGTTTCTTTTAAAGTTCATTTTGATAGTAAATTTTTTGTTTTGAGGCCTATTTTTACCTCAAAATTCCTCAAATGTTTATGATCCATAAACAACGGACTTACCCACTTGCTTCACCAACATGGATATTCAATTGTGTTCTTTGTTCTAAGTTCAGTTATGAGTGCAACTACTCTGCAACACTATTTGAGATTGGGGATATGGCATGTTCTTTGGTGCAACTCCTTTGCATGTTGATATCCATCTGAACTAAATCTTTCAAGATGCTTGATGCCATCACATTGTCATGGTTTTGTGTGTGTGCAGTTTTGATTGTAGTGATCTATTTCTAGGAAAATGCTAATACATAAAAAATATATTATAGATGGTTCTTGAACCCATCCCAAGCTTCTCATCTGGAAGAATAATTATGGTTACCCTCCTTTTATCATAATGACACTACTCCTACAAGGGTAGTGCTATCCAACACAAAGTTGGGTGCTTTCTAGTTTTAATACTGAATTGGGTTTACTTGTAATCTTTCAACTTTAAAGATTACTCATTAAAAGGACAAGTCCCAATTCAAGCCTTCATATGGTTATACTCAAATCCAATTCATCTTGGACACCTTTCAATAAGACACACATGTAGTGGCTCTTAACTATCATATATATATATAAAAATGGGAATTAGTTAAAACCATTTATGAAATGGACACATCTTAAATAGATGAGTGTTAAAATCCCTACTCTAGCACCTAGGTACTTTGTTATCTAGTGATTCCTTACTGCAAATCAGATCAACAACTCACAAAACAAAAATACACTGCTGGGATATTCAACTCAAACAAAGATAGCGGAAGTAATACTGGAAACCAAAAAATCATGTACAAAGATATTCTTCCCATCAATTAAGCTTATCTTTCAAATAACTTCAAATCTTACAAGGGCTCCCTTACTGGAAAAGTGGCCCAAATTGAAAAGAGACCAAGTACATAAAAACCTGACAGGCTTGATCTGTTGCCAAACCTGTTATATGATCCTTTAAGGCAACAACATGCCTATTACACTAATATCCACACTGTCATGCGCTATCTGCACAACTGTAAAGCTGAAACTCACGCTAATTGCACGACTATACCAGAATACCTGCACTGTTTCATGACGGTTGATCCTTCTACTGTACAATTGTTCTCTCTCTTCCTCCGACCTAGATCTCTATATGGAAGTCCTTCTCCACCTATCCAATATCTCTTTGAATCATAGTCCTTCGTGATCCAATACTTTCTCTATCCCAAATCAATCTCTCTCGATCAATCTGACAAAGTAAAGTGTCTTCCTCCTTCACCATAGCCTTGATTTTATAAGATTGAGTTATGACTTAACCCTAATCTCCAAATTGATTGATGGTTGAGATTACTTCTCACCTCACTTGAGATCAATGGCTAAGATTTAATTCACTTATTCTAATTAAAGCGTGATTAAATCATTTATTTAAGTATAAATCAACTAATAAATAAAATCACTTTACTTTAATAATTCCTTTAAGTAAAGTAAAGTCAAGGATAGAAGGATTTGGACAATTTCGACACATCTAGACACATAGACCTATGCAAAAACACATGTTCGATGCTACCATGCATCAACACTCCCTCTTAGCAAGGAAGGTATTCTCTTTGAAGAACTCAAACTTCCCTTTAACCAAGGGTTTGGTCAGAATATTTGTGGAAGTATACTAAAGCTTCACTGCTCCCTTCTGGATCCTATATTGGATGAAGTGGTATCTAATCTCAATATTCTTGGACATGTCATGGAATAGTGGATTCTCAGAGAGTTTGATACAACTCCGATTATCACAGTAGATCATTGTAGGATTCAACTCCTGATCAGATAAACCTATAAGCAATTTTTGAAGCTAAATGGACTCACAACTAGCCATACTCACTGCCATATACTCCACCTCTATTGAAATGAGTGCTACAAAAGTCTGCTTCCTACTAAACCAAGTAATCATTGTTGATACCAAGCTGAAGCAACACCCTGAGGTGCTCTTTCTATCTACTGCACTCCCTGACCAATCTAATTCTTTATATCCCTGCAACTCCACTCCATCTCCTCCAAGATACCTCAATCCATACTCCATTGTACCTCTCAACTACATGATCACATGCTTCACTGCTATCCAATGCACTTGCCTCGACTCCACCATGAACTGACTCAAGGTTTTCATAGAAACACATATATTTGGCCCAGTATTGACCAAATACATCAAGGACCCCATCAACTGCTTGTATATCCTAGGATCCACCAACTCTGAATCTGAAGTGAGAAACTTCTTCAGATTGGTGTCCATAGGTGTAGCCATCAGTCTAAAGTCCTCCATCATAAATCTCCTCAATATCTCGACTCCATACTTCACTTTACCAAGGAAGATCTCTCCTGATACCTGCCATACCTCTAACCCCAAGAAATAATGCATGAAGCCAATGTCCTTCATCCTGAACTCAGTAACTAAATATACTTTGCACTCTGCAATAAGCTCCTCTACACCTGTGAGAAATAAATCATCTACGTACATAACCAAGATGAGTGGATCAGACCCAACAAGTATGAAGTAGAAGTTAGGATCTACCTCACTCTTAATAAATCCCATGATTTGCAAGTATCCATCAATCCTGGAATACCATGTATGGGTGCTTATTTGAGTATGTACAAGTATTTATTAATCCTACACACGTGAGACTCCCTCCCATGTATCTCAAAGCCCTGAGGTTTCTCTATGTATACTTCATCCTTAATGATTTCATTGAGGAAAGATGCTTTCACATTCATCTGATGCATCCTCCACCTCATAACCGAAGAAACAGAAATAACAAATCGAAAGAAGAGTACATGGTGACTGGAGAAAATGTCTCCTTGTAGTCCACTCCCTCTTTCTAGGAGAACCCTCTCACCACAAACCTTACCTTGAACTTTTTGATGCTACCATATGAAACATGCTTGATCTTATAGAGCCACCTGGAACTCACAACTGACTTCCCCTCCAGTCTCAACACTATGTACCAAACATCATTCATCATAATAAAGGTGTACTCCTCTACCATGGCATCCCACCATACCTGTCAATCTGTTTCTTCCTCAAAACTGGAAGGATCAACATCAATGATGCTACTCATAAGTGCCATATAGTTTGAAAACTTCCTCAGAGGTTTGTGCTCTCTGACCGCATTCCTAAGAGCCTCACCAATATCCCTCAATGCCTGCAACATTCACCTGGCTCTCTTGAAAGGAATGGAAGGAGATAACTCCTCCTCCCCACCTAAAGTTTGAACTGGTAACTTCTACTCATCCTTCAAAGACTGTTTCTCCTTGTCCTCTGTCACTACTGATGACTCTTGATATTGCCTATATGCCAAGTTCTCCTCAAACTTAACATATCTTCTCACAACTTCCTTCCACTCCACTAGAATGTATATATTGTAAGCCTTTGAGGTGTCATTGTACTCCACAAATATACCTTTCTATCCTAAAGGCTCTAGCCTTTTCCTCTTCTCTACAGGCACATGGATGTAGACTAGACAACCAAAGATCCTCAAATGTCCTATCTCTGGCTTCACCCCTGAGATTGCCTCCTCTGGAGTCTTGTCCCCCAATATTCTGTGAGGACTCCCATTCTGCACATATACAACCATGTTAAATGCATATTCCCAAAGAAACATCGAAAACTCTTAGTCATATATCATAGTCTTGACATAACCGATGATGGACCGATTCTTTCTCTCTGCAACCCCATTTCGTTGAGGGTTGTATGAGATTGTTATCTCCCTCTCGATCCATGCCTCCTTGGAGAAATCCTTGAAGTCATTTCAGGTGTACTCTCCCCGATTTTCTGACCTCAAGACCTTAATCTTATTTCCTATCTAGTTCTCCACCTGAGCTCTAAAATCTTGAAACTAACTAAAGACCTCATCCTTGGTCTTCATAAAGAAGATCTAGGTTTTATTGGAAAAATCATCAATAAACGTCACATAATATGACAATCTTTGTACTGATGCTACTAACATCGAACCCCTCACATTTGAATGGATAAGATGTAATATCCCCTTGGACCTAATCTCGCTATTAGGAAAAGTAACCTTGGCATTCTTTCCAAGGGTGCACCCTCTGCACACTCTCTGCTGCTCAATATTGAACTCTGGAAGACCTGTGACAATCTGTGACATCCCCAAAAATAAAATATTTTTGAAATTTAATTTTGCTGGAAATTTATTTCCGTTTTTAGTAAATTCGAATTTGGGGAATTTTTTCCATTTATGGCAATTCCATATTTCATATTTGATATTTGTAATTAATTGTTGTGACTATTGGGCAGAGATCTGTTTGGACTCAACTAACTATTTTGACTATGACACTTGTATAAAAACATAATATTTATATTAATTGCAGGAGGACAAATGGAACAACCATGTTAAAATCAGCTGACCATGACTCCATGAGTGGGGAACATGTTGGAACTACCTCTGGGCTGATTATTACAAGTGGAAAATCAGTGATTTGGCCATTGGCAGCCCCTAAAAATCAGGGATTTAGAAAAGCTGCGAAAATCCCCAAAGGAGGGAAAAAGACCTGGGCAAAAAATTGTTAAATGGCATATGCGAGGAGGCAGGACGCTGCCAGGTATGCTGGGAAAGTATTACCAGTTTCCTTGCTATTATGAGCACTGCTGAGAAAAGTGAGGCAAGAGGATAACTACTAGAATTGTTGGACGAGGAGTTTCCAAGTTCACCCTCATGGATTCATGGTCAGGCTAGGGGGTGAATTGGGCAAGTGGTTTTGGCTACCCTGTTCTACCGTTGGGAGGAACGTGGTTGTTCCTTTTGTCTTTCCGCGAACTATTCCAGATATATAAACCTTTCCTTCTCTGTACGAATGATTGCATCTATTTGTTGTAATGTAACTGTGTGAATGATTATATCTATTTGTTGTAATGTATCTAACTGTACTAAGTTGAGATGGCTTTCATAGATGATATATGTTCATTATGTGAAGATTTATAATCAAGTATTAAGTTCTGGGATTGCCCTCTTGAATTAAAAACCTGAGATAGAGTTATCCATGTGCAAGTGAATTTGATAGTATAAATTTATCTATAGACAAAAATTATATTTTTGTAATCGCAATATCAGACAGATCTATCTATGAGTAATTGGATTGAGTAGGTCTATACATATATTGTTCTAGAAGGAAAAACATAGAATCAGAGCTTTACTTAGACCATTATATCCAATCTAAATAATCGCTATGGCAGATTTAAACCACTTTGGAAATAATTAGAAGGAATGTCAATATGAGATAAAATGATTTAGTATTATAGACCTAGCGTATGTCAATCCAACACCTAGTGTTTGAAAACAGGGTCATCTCCAAGGCAATAACCCTAGTATTTAAATTTTAAGGGCATAACGAGATCTGAGCATAAATCAGTTATCGATTATTTTATTTACTCTAACGAACAGGACAATCCTGTAGAAGAAATTTCTGGAAAAAGTTATACTATATCCACCAGGACCAAATACCCTTTTTCCTTTGGGAATTTTTCCCCTTTCTTCCAAACCTGATATGAGCCTGAGGGAAATCGAATTTGAATGACCCCTTTTTAATAGGGAAACCAAATGCTCAGTAAGTATAAGGGTCCAAAGACTTTTATTCAGGACCTTTACCGACAAATTAACTTAGACTATTGATTAAGGGCATAAACAGTAGAGGACAATTGGTGTGAAAAAACAGAGGTCAATTGGGTTTTTCAACGATTACAAACGCCGAACACAAAAAAAATTCATGCGCCAAGTTATGATAATGATCGGAGTTTCAGGGTTCAGGATGTTGAGGTTACGAACACCTTACTTTCAACAAAATGAGACACGAAAAGCCGAATCGCGAAATGCGAGGGGACTATGGGCCCAACATTTCGGGGTTTCAGGGTTCAGGGTGTCGGGGTTTATGAACACTGGTTGAAGTGAAATAAGAAATGCCAAAAAGGGCTTAATGGGGTTTTTCCATAAAAAGCAGGGAAATCCGGGTAGACCCATATAAAGCACTTATCCTAAGATTTCGAAGAAAATATGATTTTTTGTTAGAAGGTTAAAGAACATGCATAGATGAATGGCTGTGGCGCTGGCGCTCAGATCTACGGTCTACAAGTTTTTTCGGACCCCCTCGACTGTTCTACCTTTAAAAGTTGGGGGGGGGGGTCCGGAATCGTGGCTAACAAAGGCGCACATCTGAATGACTGAGGTGTGTGTGCCCAGATCCACAGTTGAGATTAAATTCCATACCCCCCCGACCGTTCTGCTTTTAACGATGGCGGGGGGGTCCGGAAAGTTGGTTAAACAGTGCGCCCAGATCTACGGTCCAGCGACAGGTGCATCGATGGACGACTGATGGTGTTTTTTCAGACCCCCCCCATCTATTCTTCTTTTAACGATGGGGGGGGGTGGGGGTCCGGAATGGAATGGTACTTTGGCGGGCCCCCTCCTCTAACGTGGCAACTCTAAATTAGCGAAATTCAAAGCAAGGGATCAATGACTCCTGTTGTTTCTCATCCAATGGTTGTGACTCCTCCTGAGCTTAACCTCTACACCGATCTATGAGATCCAACGGTCCACGGGATCTCGGTACCTTTTCTCGAAGAATTTTTCACCGTTTGTTCTTCTAAGGGTATCTGGCCAAAATGATTTGGCATTCTTCCACTGGATCTTGACCCATGCGAGACGATTTTCGAGCTCTGCCTCCCTTTGAACACTTCAAGGTGCTATCCCTTTATCTCTCTAAACAACAAAGGTTCCTTTGACCTAAGATTAGATATCGCCTATATACATTTGAGTATGATGGAGTGGTTTGAGAGTTAAGGGAAGTGATAGAATCATGGAAGGAATTTACCCATAGAAGCCTTTCTGTTCGGAATAGATTAGACTGGTGTATTAATATCCTTATGGACATAAATGAATCATTCCCTCTCTTAAATTCTAAGCTTAAACGAAATTGATTTATGTCATACAAAGTTTTTTTTTTTTTATGGTGAATTTGAGGTTCATTACATATGGTATCAGAGAAAAAGTTACAACACTGGGCCTAAATAGGGCCACATTAATTTCTTAGTATATATTCTGATTTATATAAAACTAATAAATCTTATGGGTACAAACAAAAAGCCCTTTCTGTTTTGTGTTAATTATGGCAGCTCAGAAGGATGCAGAAATCATGATGGAAGAAAATCCGCAGCAAAGACCTCCTGGAGATCCAAGACAGAACAGTGATGGAAGCTCACCCACAGAAGTGTTGGAAACAATGAGGAATCTTAATGTCGAACTGCAGATTTTCAAAGCCGACAATGAAAAATTGAAGAAAGAACAACAGGAACAACAAGAGATAAATGAAGTCCTGTTGCGTAGTATAGTAACCAAGAAAATCCCAAAAGATGATGAGAAGGTCAGCAAAAGGGCCTCCAAGAATTCTGGTGCATAAACAAAAAAAAGAGACAGTTCATCTGAAGGGACACCTTCAGTTGAAGACGAAACTATACCAGATAGAAAAAGAAAACAAACATACCACCTTGAAGGGGAATTTAAAAAGATTAAACCAACTACCTTTGATGGAGAATCCAGGACAGGAGAAGAAGTTGAGGCATGGTTGTTAGACATCAAAAAATACTTCCAGATCTACAGCTATTCCAGCAACATGAAGGTCAGAATGGCCATCTACAATCTAAAGGGGAAGGCCAACATTTGGTGGCAGAACCTGAAATTGGCGAAGGGCCTAAAGGAGAAACAGTTGGAATGGTCCGACGTCAAGAAGTATTTCAAAAAACAATACCTTTCTGAAAGATTTTATGAAAGGAAGACGAAATAATTTTACGAGTTATGACTCGGACAGATGACGATGGAGGACCTTATAAATAAATTTCTGGAACTACTAAGGTTTGTACTGTATATCCGGGAGGATAAGGTAAAAATACAATGATTCTTAAGCTGTTTACCATAGGCCTACCGGGACATAATTGAGTTTGACAGCCCCAAATCCTTGAGTGAGGTATTCAGGAAAGCACGAATGTGCTATGACCAGTATAAACAACGGGTAGAGTTTCCCAAGACCTGGAAGGATAAGAAGCAAGATGTAATGAACCAACGAAAGAAGGGATACCAACCAACTCCTTATCAGAATGCAACAAAAGGTTTCCCAAGGAAGGATTTTCACTCCAATCATCTGAATACACAAGGTAGTGGTAAACCAGTGAACCTTGGAATGAAGAAGTTTGGCGACAAATCCCATGAGACATTAAAGTGTTGGGAGTGTAGAGAACCTCATATAAGGAGGAACTGTCCACATTTAACTGCAACACACATAACTGTTGTTCATAATTTGTAGGAAGCCTCGATAGTAGGAGACATGGGTAGAAGTCTGCATCGGATAAATGCAGCCATAGATGGTCGACAAGCGGACCACCAGTCCTCGGTGGTAGAAATCGAAGGTAAAATCAATGACACTCGAATTTATGTTTTAATTGACCCTGGAGCTACGTTAAGTTATATTACTCCCGATGTAGTAGAGTCAAATAAACTTAAGAAACTAAAGCATGCAAAATCATGGCTTGTACAACTAGCAACAAGTACTAAAAGAAAAGTAGTGGACTTTATTTCTGACCTTGAGTTCAGCTTAGATGGTCAAAAGATAAGGACCAATCTGAACATCCTACCACTAGGGTCTTATGACATGATTATCGAGATGGATTGGTTGGAACAACACAAAGCAATACTAGACTGTTATACAAAGATACTTAGCTATAAAGATAATTTTGGCACTGTTAGGACAGCCCAAGGCATACCAAAACCTGTGTCAGTCAGACAAGTTTCAGTGATGCAACTCAAGAGATGCATTAGAAAGGGATGTCAAGTTTACGCCATCCAAGTGACAAATCTATTAGAAAAAGAAGATAAGCCCAAGTTAGAAGACTTTGTTTTCCTACGTGAATTTAGAGACATGTTTGTTGATGAGATACTAGAATTATATCCTAGAAGAGAAATAGATTTCTCCATAGACTTACTACCCGGATCAACCCCTATCTCCAAAGCACCCTATTGAATGAGTCTACCAGAACTGAGAGAATTAAAAATACAATTACAAGAATTGTTGGACAAAGAGTATATCAGACCGAGTGTCTCACCATGGAGAGCACCGATACTCTTTGTGAAAAAGAAAGACAGTACTCTAAGACTATATATCGATTATAGACAACTGGACAAAATGACCATTAAGAACAAATACCCTTTACCAAGGATAAATGATCTATTCAATCAAGTTGGTGGGGCCAAGATCTTTTTAAAATTGGATTTACGATCCGATTATCATCAAGTTAGGATAAAGGATCAGGACATAAACAAAACAACTTTTCGAACAAGATACAGACACTACGAGTTTGTAGTCGTACCTTTCGGACTCACTAATGTACCAACCACATTTATGTGCTTAATGAACAACATTTTCAGCCCGTACTTAGACAAGTTCGTAGTAGTATTTATCGACGATATTCTGGTCTATTCAAAAACGGAGGAAGAACATGATGAACACTTAAGGATAGTTCTGCAAACGTTGAGGAAACACAAACTATACGCAAAATTCGACAAGTGTGACTTTTATCAAAGAGAAATACAATATTTAGGACATGTCATTTCCTCGGAAGGTATTGTCGTAGACCCAAAAAAGATAAAAGCCATTATGAAATGGCTAGTACCTAAGGATGTGGCAGATATCTGGTCATTCATGGGAATCACTGGATATTATTGTAGATTTATAGAAGGGTTTTCCAAGATAGCCTACCCTATCACGTCATTACAAAAGAAAGGGGCCAAGTTTGACTGGTCGCAAAAGTGTCAAGATGGTTTTAACAAGATGAAAGAATTATTGACATCGATGCCCATTTTGAAGGTAGTAGACTCAGATAAAGACTTCACAGTATGTGTTGATGCAAGTAAAGAGGGACTAGGTGGTGTCCTAATTCAGGAAGGACACGTGATCTTTTAGAAAAACAGGACCGCGAAGCAATAAAATAAAATAAATGCGGAAAAAAAACATGGAAGATACACAATACAAGAGAGACACAGATTTGCGTGGTTCACCTAGTGTGGGCTATGTCCACCAGAGAAATTGCCAGGTCCTTCCTTTATTATTATCCAACAAATGAAGGGATACAACCTACAACAAAACGCATTGTAACTTCCTCTTCTTTCTCTCACAGTCTTCTCTCTCAGAATACAATACTCACCATAATGCATAGCCGCAATACATTTCCCTCATAACAGAGGGTTGCCTTCTAGAGAAAAAACCCTAACATAATTTCTACCGTTAGATCTACGTCCTTATAATGAACAGTCTAGATTTACAATGAAATTACAATATACATTTACAAGGCAATTTTTGCTTCAGGGGCTTTGCCCCTGAACCCCCACTAGGGGCCCGCTTGCCCCCAACTGGGGGGATATCCCCCCCAAACCTTGCAGAGGGGGTACCCCCCCTGTACACTCCCCCGCGTGGAAGAGTGTACATACTTCTGGGGTGTAAATACTTCATGGGGTATAAACACAGCTGAAAGTAAAAGACCTCTAAATCAGGAAGATAATCAGGCTCCACAACCAACATGATTTTCTATGAGTCCCGAAAATTAAAAGAACACGAGAGAAATTGTGTCACCCATGACTTAGAATTGGCAGTAGTAATAGATGCCCTAAAAATGTGGCGACACTATATAATGGGCAGAAAATTTCTACTATTGACGGATAATAGTGGGGTGAAATATCTGTTTAACCAACCAGACCTTAATGCAAGACAAGCAAGGTGGTTAGCATTCCTAAGAGAATTCGACTTCGAGGTCATACATATCAAGGGTAAGGAAAATAAATTAGCAGACGCTTTAAGCAGAAGAGTCCATGGGTTATTTGAGATAAATACCAGCTGGGCAGAAAGTGATCTGGAACAAAGAATAAGGACGACAGGTATTAACGACGGAGATTACACCAAGATAATGGCCAAATTTCAAAATAGTATCGCAAACTCAGATAAACCAGATATAAGTATCGACAAGAAGGGACTTTTAAGATTTAAAAATAGACTTTACATACCAAATTCAGAAGAGTTAAAATTAATTGTTTTAGACGAAGTGCATAAGAAACTGTATTCTGTCCATCCAGGTTACCAGAAGACAATAAAAACACTCAAAAAACTATTTTGCTGGCCTAATATGAAGGGCGAAATAACAGAGTACTTGGCTAGATGCCAAGATTGTCAGGAGGTTAAGGCCGAACACCAGCATCCAGCCAATCTATTACAACCATTACCAGTACTAGAATCGAAATGGGAGACCATATCGCTGGACTTTATAACAGGTTTGCCTAAAACTCAGAAACAAAATGATTCTATCACGATTGTAATTGATAAACTCAGTAAGTCTGCACACTTTATTCCTGTAAAGTCTACTTTTAAAGCTATAAACATTGTTGAAATATTCATGAAAGAAATTTTTAGACTGCATGGTATTCCTAAAATGGTGATTTCAGATAGAGAC
>ML776659.1:26513-40584 GCA_009831015.1 Picea engelmannii | reverse complement strand
CTAATCTAAGAATTCATAATGTATTTCATGTTTCTTTGTTGAAAAAGTATATTCATGACCCTACTCATATGATTGATTGGAACTTGGTGCAGGTGGAACTCGAAGGCGAGTTCCAGGTGGAACCCCTGTGCATTATGGACCAGAGAGAAATAGCACTTTGAAACAAAGTTGTCGCTCAGGTAAAGGTGCAATGGAATCACTTTAGTCCTGAGGAGGCCACTTGGGAATTGGAGGGAGATTTGCAGAAATCTCATCCAATCCTGTTCCAGGAAAGGAAATAACACTAAGGATAGTGTTTTACTGAAGGGGGAAAAGATGTGACATCCCCAAAAAAAAATATTTTTGAAATTTAAATTTGCTGGAAATTTATTTCTGTTTTTAGTAAATTCGAATTTGGGGATTTTTTTCCATTTATGGCAATTCCAAATTTCGAATATGATATTTGTAATTAATTATTGTGACTGTTGGGCAGAGATCTATTTGGAATCAACTAAATATTTTGACTATGACACTTGTATAAAAACAAAATATTTATATTAATTGCAGGAGGACAAATGGAACAACCATGTTAAAATCAGCTGACCATGACTCCATGAGTGGGGAACATGTTGGAACTACCTCTGGGCTGATTATTACAAGTGGCAAATCAGTGATTTGGCCATTGGCAGCCCCTGAAAATCAGGGATTTAGAAAAGCTGCGAAAATCCCCAAAGGAGGGAAAAGGACCTGGGCAAAAAATTGTTAAATGGCATATGCGAGGAGGCAGGACGCTGCCAAGTATGCTGGGAAAGTATTACGAGTTTCCTTGCTGTTATGAGCACTGCTGAGAAGTGTGAGGAAAGAGGATAACTGCTAGAAGTTGGATGCTCCATCCAATCTATATTCAACACTCAAAGGTGTTGTTGCCATTATTTAGACCTGATAAACATCCCTTAAAATAACCTAGTACTGAAACTGACCTTGTACTGACCTGTATGGCCTTTGCCTGCACTATCTGTGTGATATGTAAGCTAATACTCACCTTGTTTTATGCAACCTATATCTAAATACCTATGTTGTTATTGCACGACCTTTATCTAAATACCTGCGTTGTTACCGCATGACCTGTATTTGAATACTTGCACTATCCTCGACGACCAATCCGAATGTAGTACGGTTGTTTCCCCCAAAATTTGTCCTTCGATTTTTGCCTACTAGTTATGGATCTGAGATTTGGATTCCTCTTAGATCATGCACTCTAATACCGTGTTAAAATCCCTACTTTGACACCTAGGTACTTTGTTATCTAGTGATTCCTTACTGCAAATCAAATTAGCAACTCACAAAACAAAAATACACTATTGGAATATTCAACTCAAACAAAGATAGCGAAAGAAATACTGGACACCAAAAACTCATGCACAATACAAAAATATATTTTTCCCATCAACTAAGCTTATCATTCAAATAAATTCGAATCTTACAAGGGATCGCTTATTGGGAAAATGGCCCAAATAGAAAAGAGACAAAATACATCAAAACCTGATTGGATTGATCTACTACCAAACCTGTTGTGTGATCCTATATGACAACAACGTGACTGTTACATTGATATCTGTGATGTCCTATGCTATCTGCACGACTTAAAGTTGAAACCCATGCTAACTGCACGATTGTACCAGAATACCTGCATTGTTCTAGGACGACTGATCCTTCTGATGTACATATGTTCTCTCACTTACTTAGGCCTAGATCTCTAGATGAAATTCCTTCTCCACCTATCCAAGATCTCTTTGAATCACAGTCCTTCGTGATCCAATACTATCTCTATCTCAAATCAATCTTTCTTGATCAATCTGACAAAGTAAAGTGTCTTCCTTCTTCACCCTAGCCTTGCTTTTATAAGATTGAGTTATGAGTTAACCCTAATATCCAAAGTGATTAACAGTTGAGATTCCTTCTCACCTCACTGGAGATCAATGGCTAATATTTAATTCACTAATGATAATTAAATCATTTCTTTAAATATAAATCAACTAATAAATAAAATAACTTTACTTTGATCATTCCTTTAATTAAAGTAAAGTTGAGGATAGAAGGCTTTGGATGATTTCCACACGTCTAGGCACATAGCCCTATGTGTAAATACATGTATGATGCTACCATGCATCAACAATGGTATGCCACTTAAAATGTGAGGGAGAGATGTTAATTAAATACATATGTTGAGTCCGCTTCTTGATGGAAAGGAGTAAGACAAAATCACAATGCCCAATGCATTGTTCCAACACTTTCCCACTCAAAATTAAAACAAAAGACATCAATGCCAATGGGAAGAGGATGATTATAACATGCTATGATTTAATTAAATATTCTACTCTTAGATCAATGTACAATCCACCAATTAGTGCACACATCTAGCCACCAATCCAACGTCCTCAAGGATGAAAGAGAAGTACCCTAGGCATGCATACGATCATATGACTCCAATGAACATAAGACAACCCAATGTTATGATGCACAAGACTTTTATGTCTTTCTTATGGGATGAAGGAGTATTCAGAGACTATGTACTACCTCTCAAGGGTGAACATACCCATGTGCAATATTTATGGGAGTGTGGATGCATTGTACGATCATGGATTCTTTAAATAAAAGGATTCAATAGTGACAAGGCTTGACAAACATGATTAGAAACTCAGCTATTAACTTACAACAATTAATTAATGACAACCTTAGATCTTAATCCTCTTGCAAATCAAACAGTGGACACAATAGAGTTGTTGGTTCTCTTCAATTTCTAAAAGAGAATGAAACTTTGGACTGGAATAACAAATCTACGGTCGTCATATCCATCCACTTAACACAATTGGGATAGTAATTGTTGGCTCCCTAAGGTTTTGGAAAGACCACACATGCACCACAAAGTTAGCACTTTGCATACACCAAGATTTTTCACCCCCGAATTAGAACAAGGGGAGTTGCAACAACAATATGATACTGTAGAAAAGAAACTGCAACATGTACAACCGGTGGATGGTCATCACAACATCCTACAAATCAGATGCACATCTTGACAATGGGCCACACGAGAGAACTGACCAACTCAACTATTTATAGTTACCATTACCTCGCTACCAATCAATTTTGATGAGGATCAAACCGTAAAGTCCAAATATCTTAGGGATCAAGGTGTAGTACGAGCCAATTCAGAGCGGGTTCTATGAATTGACATTCGAAGCTTATGTAGAAGGAATCCCAGACCCCAAGGTGTTGGAGAAGATGATCCCTAGGAAATGGACCAACCCCAATTCTAAAGAAAGCAGTTCATCGCTCATGGATGTCCCCCATATCAAGTGTAGATACCCTAGTCCCAACCATTCTCTCACATCCCATGAGAGACATGAGGAAGATGACAGGAAATCATGATAGAGGCGCTAGAATTATGAGGGGATCTAGACCAAGATTGACGATGGAAAGGTCAAGATCCCCGATGAATGAAGACTTCACATTTTGAATTGGGGGTTGGAGATACATGCATAGGCCAACATATTCACCACACCGACCAATGATGGATGGATTTCACCTACTCAGGGACCGTTGAAGGGGTTCCACTAGTTTGACTCAAGGGTTCTAAAAACTTCATTAACGAGCTAACGATGAAGCAACGCCATTGGCTCGAGGAAAAGACAACTAATAGTGATGGGAACTTGCTCACACCCTAAAGTTTTGGAAAGACCTTGTGCACACCACAAAGTTAACATTACACATAGGCCAAGAGTTTGCATTGCGCGGTGCCACGATTCAGTGCCTGTGCCAACCAGTTTTGTACTACACAAGGACTTGCAAAGTTTGCATCCATGCCAAATGCTCTAATATCTTTGGTAATGATTGTAACCATTTTTGTAACAACCCGACTAGTCATGGTCGAGGTTGTTGGTGAGCTTCAAGGTTGTTATGATTGCCATGCTCCGATAGAGATAAGAGGAATACAAGTGCATATGTAAGGGTTGATTTTTGGTAAATTAGGAGTTCATTGTTATGTTAATCTAAGATGAGTTAGATCTTTAGTTAAACATTGTATCAGTTCTTGTTATGCTTTGCTTCAATGTTTGTTCAAATATGTTATGTGAATATGAGAGAGAAAGTAGATTGAGATCTAAGGATATTTTTCGTCTTTGTTTCACTTTGAATGCGCTATGATCAAGCTTCAACCTTTGTGTATTGAAATGTATTTGAATGACTTTGAGATTAATGAATGAAGCATGAAGCATGTTTGTCTCTATCTATTATGTATTTTGGTTTGAATGTATACATGTTGTGTATTATTCTATGAAACACTCATATGTATGTTATGAATGAATGTGAAATGATTGCATGGGTTTGAGTTGGATACCTCCTATCTGTACTATTCATTCATGATTTGCATGAAACCTAAGATCTATATGATCCCCATGGTGTCTTGGGTGAGACCTTCTTTAGTCCTTGTAGATTGAATATGTCGATGCTTATGGAGCATTTGTTGGTAAAGCCTTTCGAACCCTAAGTATGAAACCTCAAGCCAACAATAATACTGTCCAACAATCATTAACACTCTTAGAACAACCATTAAACATAAATAGGAGTAGCAAGTTAAACACTTACGAGATATTCTCATGGAAATAAAATAAATCACATAATGGATACAAAGATTTTACCTTGGGAACCCAAATGGGAAAACCAACTTTGAATGGTTCTCAATTTTCATTTCGATAATCTCTCAATTTTCATTTCGATAATCTTTAGTGACAATCCAACTCATGGCTCTATGGTCATTGCACAATTTGCACAACTCCTCCTCTCCTAGCCAAAATTAAGTCACAAAAATATGTGAAGGGCCTTTCATTTCCCATTCCTCTCTCTTTTCTCTTCTATTCCTTTTTTCTTTTACATTAAATTCTCTTTTCCTTTTATTCCATCTCTTATTTAGAACTTGCATTCTCCTTTATTTTATTTATTAAATTTTATTAATTGTGGACTTGCCATTGAATATTGAATCTTACGAGAACCATTCACTTATGTTTGGATCCACAATTTTGAAAAATAATTCTATATTTAGAAAAACTTTGGAATTCTGTGCTAATTAATTAAAAAAAAGTATGACTAGGTTTCATATGGGAGAAGAAAAGAATAATAGATGATACTTCAATAATTTAAAACAAAATTAAGGATATATTACTACAAAATAAAATAAATATAAATATTTTATTTTAAAAAAATATTAACACTACAAAATAAAAGAAATATAAATACTTTATTTAAAAAAATATTAACACTTTATTAAACAAAAATTAAGGATATGTTAAAATAAAAATAAAAGAAATGTAAATATTTTATTTAAAAAAAATATTAACACTTTCTTAAACCAAAATTAAGGATATGTTAAAATAAAATAATGTAAATATTTTATTTAAAATAAATATTAACTCTTAATACGGATATGTTAAAATAAAACAGATGTAAATATTTTATTAAAAAAAAACTCAACTCTCTAATAAAAGACTTAAAAGAAAAAAAATGTAAATATTTTATTAAAAGTAACTTTATCTCAAATTTAAAAATAAATAAAATACAATTTTGAAAAAAAAAACAAACATAATTATAAGTCACTATTTTAATAATAAAATGTAAATATTTTATTAAAAAAACTTTATTTTAAATTTAAAAAATAAAAACTGAAACATAAATATAAGCCATTATTTTAATAATGGTTCAAAAATGATTATTCTATTTTAAAGTTAATGGTCAACAAAGAATTTATTATATAATAACAATAATTTATTTTTAAGGTAAAATCCAAGGAAGTATACATACCCAATTTCCTTTTAGATTTGAACTTGTGACCTGTTAAGAGAAAACACATATTCTTAACCATTAAACCCACTCAATATTCATGAAGTTTATATTTTATAATGATTAAAAACAAATATTTATATATTATTATTTTAATTAAAAAACAAAATAAAAATATTATAAATGAATTTACAACTTTAACATTTTAATTTTTTTTAAGTTATTTAAATATTATGATGAAGTTACAAATTTATTATTAAAATGTTATAATTTAATTAAAATATAATTTAATATTTATTATTAAAAAAAATATTACATTATAATTAATAAAATTTATAGTACAATTATAAAAATAAAATTAGTAATAAAAAAACATATTATTAATTATTTTCAAAAGCTAATTTAATTTGTAATTACAATTTATTTTTAATGATAAATTATTATATATATATTTTAATAATATACTTTTAATTATAAATTATTTTATATTTCTTCAATGATAGTTATTAGTACCTCTTAGTGTTTTATAATTTATAACATATATATTTTAAATAAATATAGTGTTTTATAATTGATAACACATATATTTTTTAAAAATAATTTTATTATTATTAATAATGTTTTATAATTTATGATATATTTGATTATTTATAATTTTTTTATTATTATTAATGTTTTATAATTTATGATATATTTGATTATTTAAGTAAATTAAATAAATTGAAAATAAAAAAATTATCTTCCCTTTATAATATAAATATTAAAAAAAATCATTAAAAAAAATATAATTAAAATTTTATTTATTTAAAAAAAAACACTTATACTATTAACAAATACAATAAATAATAAGAACTTTTCTTTCAAGAAAATCATTTCAACGACTTGCAATCTGCTACTTGAAAGTTTAAGCATAGTTTATTCATTTCACACAATAATAGAAGCATAGTTTTTTCATTTCACACAATATTTGATGATGAATTTGCGATACTATTTAATATAGATAAGTAGCCGACATTCAAGCTTTCTAACATCAAAACTCTATTAGTAATGATAATGACCTTAAATTTGGCAATCTCTTCACGGGAGAAAGTTCCGCTAGTTGAAAACATTTATGCAAATATAACTTTTCTAATTGTGGAAACTTATAGATATGTATATATGTATACAGAAACATCTAAAATATTAAATCAACATAGATTTACACTTGAATTTATCAAGCAGGGAGAAGGATCGAATTCCTTAAAGTATGATTTATTTTAATCATCTAATATGAATACATTAATACTTGATATAGAATGAAATGATAAAAAAATTACACCTTAAAAAATTTAATCCCTCTTAATACTTGATAAATTCAGATTTAAAATTATATTTAAAAATTTTCACAATTTCTTCTTATTTTTTTATGATTTATCTACATCTATTTTTACAAAATTAATATAGAAGATTATAAAAAACTATCTAGTTTCGCCTCTAAGTCGCCTTTAAGAATGTTGTATTTTCCTTAATTGATTTGAATACATTAATTTGATGTCTAAAAAAAATTGGTAATAATGTTTGACTCCTTTAATCCACGATGGTTAGAATTACATTAATTTTATATCCTTCCATGTGAGTTCTATCCATACTTTATAAATCTTAGTTATTTTTCAATCACCTTCTAAATACTTTTTCAAACTGTTTGGTTGATAAAATATGGTAATGGTACAAACTTATCCCCACATTTGAATATTGAAAAATTCAATAATTTCCTTAGAACATGTTATGAGGTAATCACTTCCTTGAAGCGGATTTAAGATTACAACTTAAGAAATTTCACAATTTCTCCCTATTTTTTATGATTTATATACATATATTTTTACAAAATTAATGTGTAGGATTATAGAAACTATCTAGTTTCACTTTTAAGTCTCCACATAATCTTGTAGCCTAAAATACGTAAATGATCTAGGGAATGTTGTATTTTCCTTAATTGGTTTGAATACATTAATTTGATTTCTAAACAAAATTGCTAGTAATGATTGGCTCCTTTAATCCACAATGGTTAGAATTACATTAATTTCATGTCCTTCCATGTAAGTTCTCATCAATACTTTATAAATTTTAGTTTTTTTTCAATCACCTTCTAAATATTTTTCAAACTAGTTGGTTAATAAAATATGGTAATGGTACAAACTTATCCCCACATTTGAATATTGAAAAGTTAAATAATTTTCCTAGAACATGTTATGAGGTCATTCATCATATCCCATTATACTATCTTTAACACATTGAATGATTACTACACATTTATCTATATCACTAGGCTATAGAGTGCATACATTTCGTGGGATTGGTTTGAATTAGTTTGCCATATTAGAAATTCTCCATTCCAATTGATCTTAAATGACTCAAACATCTTTCACTTGGAAATTATATTTATGGAAAATAATTTGAAAGGGTAAACTTTTTTCACCGATCTTTCTTGAGCAACAAATTCATTCATATTATGATTAACAGGGTGATAGTATGCAATTTTATTACCTAAATTAGTTATTTTCTCATCCTTTTGTTTGATTTGCTCCATCATTTGAAGGATATTTGATCTTGTCATATGCTACAATGATTCCCTTTGTTTCCATTGCAATTGAATGCATGGTTCTCCCATCAACTATGATTTATTTAGTAATTTTAATGGCAACTTTATCTTTTTCAATTCTATTTTGCTTATGGAACTGATTTTCAATACTTTTCTCTACTTTTGAAAGAGAAAGTTTCCAGCACCATAGTTGGATCATCGTCAAATGTTTGATGATGTTACCTGACAAGCATTTGGAACCAAGATGAAGCTTTAGATGGATCCTTAAGTTAACTCCATACTCATACTTGTGCTATCTTTTGGGTCATTACTAGTCCTAGGATTATATTCATTTCACTTCTCTTCAGTAACATCGTGTTACGTTTTCTCAGTACCTTTACCCTATGCATCCTTCTCGATGTTAAATATCCCTTTGGCTTCCCATTTTAATCTTTCTTCATGTTTATGTCCTAGTAATAAGGAAGATAAGGATTACATGTCTCGTGTACCTTATGCTAGTGTAGTAGGAAGTTTGATGTATGTGATGGTAAGTACAAGACCGTAGATTTCACGTGCAGTTGGTGTTGTTAGTATATACATGGAAAATCCAGGTAAAGAGCATTGGGAAACAGTGAAATAGGTTCTTCAGTATCTGAGAAGCACAAGTGAGTATTGTATCACCTATAATGGTTGCATTAATTTAGTCTATGGTTATGTTGATTCAATTTTTGCAGGTGAATTGGACAAGAGGAGATCCATTGCAGGTTATGTCTTTACTCTTGCAGGAGGACCTGTTATTTGAATGTAAAAGCTTCAAAACATAGTTTCTTTATCCACTGTGGAGGAATAATAAATAGCTGCCTCACATGCTTGCAAGGAGGCAATCTAGTTAAAGGGTTTGTTGGGTGAGTTTGGAAGGAGCATTCATGGGAGCGTTGTGTGGCCTCCTTCCGCTACATGGATTGATTATTATGATATTACATTACATTAAAGTGTTTAATTAGTTTGTTGGGAAAGTGGAGTGATTCTAATTTGTTTCTTTTTATTTTATTTTATATGTATTCATTAAAGTGAAATTGATTATTACAACATAAAGGTGATGTAATTATTAGTCCCTGTAGGCATAGAGGGACTATAGCGATCGATAATTTGTTGACTTCGTATTAGTTTGTCCTTTGACCACAAATATTTCCATAATATCTATTGTTGGAACTAGGGAACTAAAAACATTGATTTTAATATAATAAAAAGTACCATATATGTTAATAGATTGGAGGTCTTATTGTTGGCTTCGCTATTCCCAATGTTATATATGTTGGCATATCCAAAGTATTTGATCGTATACAATCTTTTTGAATCATATATTTTCTTATGCATTGCTCGAAGGTGGATTAATGCTAGCATTAGTTCAAATGTTTGTCTTAGCATTTTCTGGTGGCATTGTCTTAGATCATATATGGCGCTTTTTTTATTTGTACTAATCATATTGAAATGTTTAGATATACAAGCTTTATAGTGATCGATAATTCCAAAGTTTATAACCTTGTATTGTGATTTATTTTTTTATTTGTGCTACTATTATTAGTCCCTGTCGAATGTATTTGTATTGAAATGTATTGACACTTTTTTTGAGGTGATTGAATAGGCCTGACAACTTAAATGTTTACATGGCGCGAGGTCCTCCAACAAGCCTGACAACTTAAATGTTTGCATACCGCGAGGCCCTTAGACAACCTGCTAACCATAAATGTTTATCTAAATACGCTTCTCGGAGTACATTTTTCCTCGAAATGTTCCATACAATGTTGCAGTGATTTTGGACAATATTGTTATCCATCGCCAGTTGAATAGGCATTGTATGTTTAATCCTTCTTCTAGCCTATCAATGCAACTTCGTTATCGTTGAAGCTACATACATTGTTTACTGGTTTGGTACGTGCTTCTTCTTCGTTGGTTCGTCGGTTGCTGCTTGTTGTTGTTGTTTGGTTCACAATTTGACCTGTGCTTCTGCCTTTCATCGTTTCAGAGTAAGTTTCCATGCCATAGTTTCATTTTCTATTCCTTTTTTTTTGTTTAGTGTTTGCAGTTTGCAAGTAAGAATGTTTGCTTATTTCTAATGGCATGCTCATCATATGTTTCTGGTTCCTTCTGTGCTTCGGCTGCAGTTTCGTAATTGTTGGAGATACATATGTTGTTTACTGGTTCGATGGTTGTTGCTTGTTTGCTAGTTCATTGGTTCGTTGGTTGTTGGTTGTGTTTGTTTGGTTCAAGTTTACGATTTGGGGCCCTGGGGCTACAGTTGAGCCTGTTCGTGATTTCTCGCTGGTTTGGTGCTTGCTGTTTTCTTTTGTTTGCTTCAGCTTTGCAGGGTTGGGGTCCTGCGCCGACAGTTGGAGCTATTTTTTTTTTTTTTTTGTATTATTATTATTTTTTGGATTCTTTACAGTGTTCAGCCCCTGCACCCATGAGTGGACATGCGGTTGTGTTATTTTCCCTATCTAGCGAGGTCAATATATGTTCTGCTGTGAGATTTTGCTGGTGCTTCAGTGTTGACATGATAGAAAATCATTGCATGAAAAATAGTTCAAGAAGTACATGTGAAATTGCAATATCCGTTGTTTTTTTGTTAAAATAAAACATATGCAAGCTGCAATTATAAACCATGTATGGTGAAATGTGCCCATATGATAATACATGTTCTTTATCCTCTACACAGACTGGTGTGCCCACGATACAATTTGTCTTGTACTTGAGATATGATATGTACAACAAAGATACTACAAAATTATATTTCCATGTCTGGAAGCATATTTGGGTAGTTTGCCACGAAAAACCAAAATCTTGTATCATGGGCACAACAGTCTATGTAGAGGATAAAGAACATGTATTTCCATGGGTGGAAGCATATCTAGATACTTTTCCATGGAAAACCAAAAATCGTTTAGCTACGATCATGCAATTTCGTAATATTTTGTGGCTTGTAATATATTTTGCGTAGGGAAAAAAATTTATGTATTTACAACTATGGATGGAGAAGCGCAAAGGTTCATGTTTCTACCTATATTTTATTCTATTCGTTGAGTCTCATTTACTGTATGTGCATATTACTTGTTCTCCGGTGCATACCAGCTTCCATTCATGTTCATTGTATTTTGTGTGTTCCCACATTCAAACAAACATAATAGCTGGAGAAAATGACGGAGTCTTGACTGCATCGGTTGAAGAGGAGATAGAAAGGTACATGCTTGTATTGTTATTTCATATTGCATTGTTTTGTATTTCATTGATTATCTGTATATGTGTTCACCTAGTTTATTGTATGTAGATGTTGGGTACCTTCCTACATAATAATTTATCTTCATTACAAGTCTTCCTGCATACTAACCTCCTTCACGTCTGTTGTATTTTTCCTGCATTGCTACATTTAAACAAACATAATGGCTGGAGAGGACGATGGAATCTTTAGCGGGAATGTAGACGAGGAGTTACAGAGGTGGATACCTGTACTCTTATTTCATATTCCAATGTTCAGTATTTCATTTACTGTCTGTATATTTGTTGTGCTTGTTGTGCTGCTTTGCACCCTTTTTTTTTTCTTGGTTCTTTTCTTCCTTCAAATATAATTATTTGGGTTTACCTGTATGTATATACTACGTATCTTTCTGCGTATTCTCATGTGAATCGTATTCTGTTTGCTATTACATTGGAATAAATAAAACTGTTTTTCTTTCTTTTACATGTCAGTCTTCATACTAACTTGTCTTCATGTCCATTGTATATTCGGCATTGCTACCTTGGAAGAAATAGGTTGGTTGGACAGGAAGATTAATTGTTTTGTGCAACAACAGAGGGTTCTATGGTATAATCTTCGAAAAGGTATACCAACTGTGCTGGTAAATCAAATATACAAACTGGGTGGGGGCATATAATATTAGACTAGAAAACGATAACTTGGCAGCACTGGGCCTTTCTGCCCTCCCCATTTCTACTTTTTCCATTTTCTATTATCCCTTTTGTTTTCTAATTGCTCTGCTTATTGGCCTTTCCGAAAATACCTTGGTGCACTAGTTCATGGACTAACGGTTTCACATTTATGGTCACGCTTCTACCTTATTCCATACTTACCCACCTTGTCGATTGCGGGTGCCGGGCTGGCAGGTTCAAGATTGCTCCCCTGGCTTCCAGGGGTCTGCAATATACAGATTGGTCGTCGTACCCCGCCATCACGCCCTGTTTACTGTTACACTTTTTCCAGTCAAAAAACCAGAGGCATACAATTTCACGCTTGGGTCCTCATGTTTCCTGAGTATATTCCTTGATACCCTATTTCATATTCCATATCCTTCCACCTTGCATGTGACATTAAGAACTATTATGGATAGTATACAATGCATAGGCTTGTTTAATCCTTTTGATGTTCATCTACACATGCTTGCATCATAAAAAGTTGGACTAGTGACATGGCCATGAGCAGTCAGTCATCGGTAGACCGACAAGGCCAAAGGTAAAGATGCATACATTATGTTCCTAGTATGTTTACCATACAAATATCCTCAACTATTTATTCATCTATGGCATGGTGAATATGTTGATGTCATCTGCAATACATGGTTTGTAGTTCACAAGAAGTAATAACAAGTACAAGTGAGACGTCGAACATAGCACAGGTTCCGCAGACTAAGAGGTGTGGTTGCAAAACTCTGGCTCCATAGTTCATCCAAGCTATGCGTCTACTTGTAGATTTATGCCAGTGAAAAAAGAATACAAAAAAAACTGCACACTACCATTCACTTTAGTTTTCTTGTTCAAAATTTTTCACTAGGTCTAGAGTTGTAACACCCAAAGTACTATCAATAGAGGGCTTGAACAACCACCGAACTGGACAAGTGTTCATCGGGGACATAATGGTCGTCTATAGAACCTACTTGGACAAGGAAAACAAAACTAGATCCATTATGCGTGCTGACATGACAGACAAGGAGGCCATGATGACAGTCACACTGACTATTCCTACACAACTTGTCCAGAAACATGCAGAAAAGATATTTCTAGGTAATGGGATATCCATTACAAATTTTACTATATTGCCCAAAACAATATATGACCATGGTGATTGTGATTGGATTATTTTGCTCAATGAAACAAGTATTGTGGAAAAAATTCCTACTATTTTTTCAGAATATCGTTTCGTCCCAGACACGACTATCAGCCAGCTTGCACAGAGTAGTGATATTTACCCAATCAGAACCATTGGCGCAGCTGTCACACTGGCAAGAAAACTTGGCTCGCAACGCATTCTCCATATAAAGGATGGAGAGTTGAACAACGATAAGGCAATGGTCCTTTACTTTCGCATGTGCATGTATCTCGGGTAAGTTACACAAATATTTCACTGTTCCATGTTGCAACTGCAATTGTTCGATACCTATTCAAATTTGTTTTCGTCAATGGAACAACAATTGCATAAAGGGCAGTTTCCACTTATGCTCTTCAAAAATATAAAAAAGAAAAGGGATGTTAGAGAAAGGATCTTTCACACAACCCAAGCAACATTTGTAACAGAGTTGTGAGCAGACATAGTACAGAATCTAAAGGAACTAGCTAGCTCTACAATTGTTGTGCATATACATCCACATAATCATCCTCACTTTGTTTATACAAATAGCCTTCACCAAATTTCTGCGGCTTGTTTTATTTATTTTT
>ML776658.1:1585098-1598228 GCA_009831015.1 Picea engelmannii | reverse complement strand
GAGCAATATGCTTTAGATACTGACTTTAAACAAGTGTATGAAACTTTGTGCCACTCTAACCATGTTGAAGAATTGGATTATCATGTGCATAATAATCTCTTGTATCATCTTGGCAAGTTGTGTATTCCACAGGGGGAAAGAATCAACATTATAAGAGAAGCGCATTCTTCTCTTATTGCTGGTCATTTTGGTGTAGGCAAGACAGTGGATAATTTGCAAAGATATTGCTACTGGCCTAAAATGAATGAAAGTGTTTCGAGGTATGTTCGAGGATGTTCGTTGTGTGCCACAAGTAAACCTAGCAATCAAAATTTGGGTTTGTATACTCCACTTCCAGTTCCTTCTCGACCTTGGGAAAGTATTTCCATGGATTTTGTAGGTGGTTTACCTATGTCGAGACGAAATCATGATTATCTTTATGTTGTGGTTGATCGATTTAGCAAGATGTGTATTTCAATGCCTTGTACTAAGTAGGTTACAGCAGAACAAATGACACAGTTGTTCTTTCAAAATGTTTGGGTGCATTTTGGATTGCCTAAGTCCATTATTTCTGATCGGGATTCTCGATTTGTTGGAAGTTTTTGGTCGAGTTTATGGGCACTCATGGACACTAAACTTAAAAAGAGCACAACTTTTCATCCGCAAATAGATGGTTAGACAGAGGTGGTAAATCGAATAGTGGTGCATCTTCTTCGTGCTTATTGCAACAAGCATCCTAAACTTTGGGATGAGCATTTACACTACATTCAGCATGAGTACAATCGAGCTAAGCACTCTTCGACTCAAACGTCGTCGTTTGAAGCAAGTTTTGGCTATTTTCCCAAGTCTCCTTTAGATTTTATATTTGGGAAAGATATTGTTGTTGATGGTCAATATGACATTGATAGGGTAGAAAAGTTCATTGAACAAATTCAGTCAATACATCAAGTGGTGCAAGAGCAGTTGAAAAAGAGTGAGGCCAAGTACAAGACGAGACATGACAAGCATTGTGTTGATCACAGTTTCCAAGTTGGAGATGAAGTTTGGATTTACATCAGCAAGGAGAGGCTTAAAGGAGAAGGTAAAAAATTGAAACCGATTCGATATGGTCCTTTCAAGATTGTTGACAAGATATGTAATAATGCCTTTCGTTTAGATTTGCCTCCTTATATGCAGATGTATGCAGTTGTTAATGTTGAGAATTTGAAATTATATGAGCCTCCGTTGATTGATGATCAAGGAGAGCATGTTCAGATTCCTTCCATGGATGATTTTTCCCCAGAGTATCTTACAGAACTGCATGAAGACACCATCCTTGACAAGAGAATGCGAACTTCAAAACGAGGAAATGTGGAGTATCTGCTAGTTGGTATTAAAGGGACGAATCCAATCAAATCCAAGTGGATTGAGGTTGGAAGGGTGAGGAAACTATACCCTCATCTTTGCATAGACTGAAAATAGTCTTTTGGAGGTCCAAAAGCTTCCCAATGGGGAGGTGTGATCAGGGGATCAAATTTTGCTCAAAAATTCAAAGTGCTCGAAATCGCTTCAAACCGGACGCGAGCGTAGGCCTCGTCGTTGTGAACCCAACGCAACTCGTTTCATCTCAAAAGGATGTCGGGAGAGAGAGATATTTCAATCTGTTCGAAATGTCAAACAAGCAAAAAAAGGACGCTGACTGTACAGCCCGTACAGGCTGACGTGGCAGGGACGTACGCTCGTACGATGATGTGGCATGTGATGATGTGGCAGAGTTTGGTTGGTAGTTGAGGGCAAATGATATCTTGACACATGGCATTGTTTGGTCAAATGATTGGGTGTCACGTGGCATTGTTTGGTCAAATGATTGGGTGTCACGTGGCCCAGTCATGGGTTGCCACGTGGCACCCCGGTATTGGTTGATTGTTTTGTTTGTTAAAATGTATTGGAGTCCGTGGGGTTCGACCCCCGGACCTCCCCACCATATAGTGCCTTCAAAAAGTCCGCCCGACCAACGGACCACCGGTTACACCTTGTTATATATGCGAGCTTTATTGTATTTGAATTTGCATATTGTTTTAAATGGCGGGGGGTCAGGCCGGGGCTTAGCCCCGACCCGTGGTTCTACCATCCATACATACGACCATGCCTTTGTTTACATGGCGCGCAGAGTATTTCATATATGTTTTCAAATGTATAAACGCGTGGTCCTATTATGTCCCATGTAACCACAATCGGAGCGCGTGGGGTGTTTAAAACGGTTTCAAACAGTTAGCCCTTCTTGCCATAGCGTGAGGTCCTATGACCACATGTGCCCAGGTGCTAGGTGGTTAGGGGCTGGCACGCTCATAACCGTCCTACAGTTCGCACCGTTGGTGCGGTTGCGCTCGGTGCTGGGTTTTCACACTTTATATTGCGTGTGTGTTAGGTTCATGCAACAAGGGTGTGTTTTGTAGATGCAGAGACAACAAGCTTGAAGGGGGGACTTTCAGGAGGCCTAACTTCTTCTTTTTTCGACCGATTGAGGTGCCGAAAAAGCCCAGCTAGGGGGTTTTGGACGCTCTGAAGCCATTGGAGTAGTCGGTTGGTCAGTTTGAGCATTGTAAGGCATGTTTTTGAGCACTCTGAGCAATTAATAATAATGATCCATTGGAAGCTGGACCAGGAGATGTAGCCCAAGAGAGGGGTGAACTCCTTTATCAATTTTTGTGTTTATATGCTTATGTTCATTGATTATGATGCTGTCTATTTGTATCTTGCATGAGTAATCCTTTAATTCATGTGTTGCAAAGTTGATCCATTTGCTTTTAAACACATAAAATTTACTTGCAAATAATTTCAAGATTTCAAGTCTTCTTCATTTTTAGATCACCTTTGTTCCCTCTAACCCCTCATAATTATATCCTAACACTCAGAATTTTACTTTTTATCCCAGAAGCACAGCCCTAGTCTCACTTGTCCAAACTCCATCTCCTCCTGGTTCTCCTCCAGTTCACGCCCAAATGGCAAGTGCTAATCCTCCTAGGAACATGATGGTTGAGATATTGGTTGCTAGATACGCCCCTCTGGTTTTACCTTAGCCTATGAATTCTCTCCCAACCACGGACTACCTTAAGTACATGCCCCAGTTCACATGGGAGGGAGACTTGACTGCAAGAGAGCACCTTGCATCCTTTTATAGATTTGTAGAGATTCAGGTCATCGAAAATGAAGATGTGTGGATGAAAGTTTTTGTTCAGAGCCTTGATGGTGATTCCAGGGATTGGTTTAAGTACTTTCCTCCTAGATCTATTGATGGGATTTCTACTCTGGATGATTCATTCTTAAGACATTGGGGGAATAAAAAATATCTCCTTTATTATATTACAGAATTCGGGTCACTTAAGAGAGAAGAAAGAGAATCTATTTCAGACTTCTCGAAAATATTTAATAAGATGTATAAAAAGATTCCCGCTGAAATTAAACCTACATAAACCTCCTCCAAGATGACTTATGCTAGTGATTTTTACCCTGATTTTTGCCTCTTGTTGAGAGAAAGATGAGATACCTCCTTGGCTCATATGCAAGATGCAACCCTTGAAGTAGAATCCAATATATTGGCAGCTGACAAGCTTAGGAGTAAGGCTGATAGAGACAAAAGAAAAGGCAAGTCTAAAAATCTGACTTCTAGTTCCTCTACTCCCTCCCCTCAAACAGATGAAGTGACCAAGCTACTAAAATCACTTTCTGCTAAAGTGGAAAAGTTGGAATTGGAATGAAAGAAGAGCTATAGGAATCCCCAAATAACATCCATGATAAGGTGTTTCATAATTGCTTGATGGATTCAGGGGAATCTCACAATCTTATGCCTAAGATTGTCATGGAAAAGCTCGGGTTGGAGGTTACAATGCCTACCCCAACCTGTATTCTTTCGACTCTAGGAAGGTGAAGTGCCTTGGGGTTATCAAATACCTGGTCATTTCTCTATTCCAGCTGCTAATGAAGAGTGTGGTCATGGATATCGTAGTGGATGATGTTCCCCCTAAGTTCAGGATGCTCCTGTCTAGATCTTGGATAAAGACACTGGGGGGAACACCACCACTCTTGTGTTCGGGGGTGAACAAAGGAGAGTTTATGGGGAAGTCCAGCTTGTGTACATCATTAGTGATGAAGAAAACCCCACCAACCATCCTATTTTTTCTTTTGACACTAATTTGGGATCCATCATATTGCAGCTCACTGATGCTCCTAAAACTCCTCTCGAAATCAGAAAGAAACCCATTAATTTTTGTGAAATCCCTCCTACAAATACCTATGTTTGGAAGATGTTCTTTGACGGAGCCTCTTCTAAAGAAGGTGTTGGTGCTGGAGTGGTCTTTGTTTCACCTTGTCAAGAAACTATACATTTTTCCTACAAACTATAATTTGAAACTACTAATAATGTGGCAAAGTATGAAGCTCTTGTTTTGGGTTTAAGGGCTGCAAGAGACATGGGGATTAAAGAGCTATCAATATTTGGGGACGCAGAACTAATTGTTCATCAGATCAAAAATATTTATACGGCCAAGCACCCTAGGCTTAAGACTTACAAAAATGAAGTATGGGACCTAGTTGACAGTTTCTTCCTAGCTTTCAACTTTTCATTTATTCCAAGAGAGGAGAATACCATGAATGATTCTTTGGCTGTCTCAGCAAACCATTTCAGAGTCCCATTGCCACCCAAACTCAAATATGATGTAGAGGTCAAATATAGACCCTCTATACCTGACAATGTCCAGCATTGGAAGGTGTTTGAGGATGATAATGAGATCAAAAAGTTTCTTGAGTTTGTTGATGAGTTATTTTCTTTACATATTGATTAGGATCATGATTATGAAAGTAACCCTCATGCAGATGTATTTTTAAATAAAATTGCCAATCACCATATTGTTCAGCTGCCTAGCAACCATATTCCAAAGGGACTAGTTCCTTTAGAAAGGTTGTTTGATGGGAATGATGTGGCAGTAAAGTTTAAAGGTTCAACTGATGATGCCGATATAACTGAGTACAATATTGGTACAAAAGAGGATCTCAAATTTGTCAAGTTGTCAAGCAACTTATCAAGAGAGCAAAGGGATGAATATGTTGAACTGTTAAAAGAGTTTGCTGATGTGTTTGCCTGGACATATGAAGATCTCATAACATACGACACAACTATCATTGAGCACAAAATCCCATTGAAGGAAGATTCCAAGCCATTTAGGCAGAAGTTGAGACAAATAAATCCTATGTTGTTGCCCATTATGGAGAAAGAGGTAAAAAATATTTTGTATGCTTGGATTATCATTCCTTTGAGGTATTTTGAATGGGTGGCCAACTTGGTCCTAGTGAGAAATAAGAATGGAGAAATCAGACTATGTGTCGATTTCTGAAATTTGAATATAAGTTCTAAAAAGGACAAGTACCCCTTACCAAGTATGGAACACATATTACAGAGGGTGACAGGTGCATCTAGGATTTTCATGATTGATGGTTTTTCTGGCTACAATCAGTTCTCTGTCTTTCCTGAAGATAGAGAGAAGACAGGATTCACCACTCCTTGGGGTACATTCATGTATGCTAAGATGCCCTTTGGGTGGATGAATGCAAATTCAACCTTTCAACGATCCATGGACATAGCCTTTATTGGAGAGAAGGAAAATTTTGTGGTAATTTATATGGATGACATAACAATGTTCTCACAATCTAATAAAGAACATTATGGTCATTTAAGAAGGGTCTTCTTGAAATGCAGAAAATTTGGCCTCTCTTTAAATCCCAAAAAGTCATTATTTGCCATGAAAGAGGGGAAATTGTTAGGACACATTGTGTCAGCTGAGGGAGTAAATATTGATCCAAGTAGGGTAGAAGCTATCCAAACTTTGTCACTCCCTAGATTCAAGAAAGAAGTCCAGTCTTTCTTGGGGAAAATTAATTTTTTGAGAAGGTTTGTTTCAAATTTTGCTGAGTTGGTAAAGTTTATCACAACCATGTTGAGGAAAGGGAATCAAATCAATTGGACTATTGAATATCGCAACTCTTTTGATCAAATAAAGAAGGCATTGACTGAAGCACCTATGCTCATCAGTCCTGATTACTCCAAATATTTTATGATTTTCTCTTTTGCTTCATTTGACACAGTAGTAATTGTTTTGTTGCAGAAGAATGTTGAAGGGTTAGAGCAACCCATTTCATTTTTTAGTATGGCATTGAGAGAAGTTGAAGTAAAGTATGACATCATGGAAAATCAGGCCTATGCTTTGGTCAAAGATCTCAAATCTTTTAGAGTTTAAGTGTTGCATTCAAAAGTGATTGCATATGTCCCTTCAGCTCATGTGAAGGAGATCCTCATTCATCCCAACATAGATGGAATAAGGAGCAAGTGGATTGCCAAGATCCTTGAATTTGATCTTAAGATAAAGCCCATCGAATTGGTTAAAGGCCAAGATTTAGCTAGGTTGTTGGTTGAATCTAATTGCAAAGCTTTGGGGGTCCATTTCATCAACAGTTGTTCAGAAAATCAACAAGCTGAGTTGTCTGATGAAGGTTCTCAAGTTAGCCCTCCATTGGCAGGATGCACTTGGTTCAAGGACATTATATTTTTCCTACAAAAGTTGCAGCCTCGTGATGGTATCGAAAAGAACAAGGTGAGAGATTTGAAACTCAAATCAATTAAATATTGTCTTATTGATCAAGTTTTATATTGGAAAGACCCTTTAGGAGTGCTTTTGAGATGTCTAGACCCACAGGAAGCCAAAAGTATTATGTATGATTTCCATGACAGTTTATGTGGGGGGCATCACTTATGTAGAACCACAGCCTACAAGATTCTCAAGGATGGGCATTTTTGGCCTAGTCTCTTCACTGATGTCTGTGAAAAAATCATATCTTGTGTCAAGTGTCAAAAATTGTCTAGAAAGAAACAACTCAAGTCTTTTCCATTGAAACATGTGGTAGCTTCAGGTACCTTTCAGCAGTGGGGCCTAGATTGTTCTAGGAAAATTCATCCTACTTCAAGTGGTCAACATAGATGGATCTTGACTGCCACAAACTACATTACTAAATGGATAGAAGCCATCCCCACCATAACTGCTTCCCACGGGGTAATCATTGGTTTTATTGAGGATATTATAACAAGATTTGGTTGTCCAAGCAAAATTGTCACTAATGATGATGCATCTTTCAAGGCTGAACCATCGATTAAATTTTGTGAACAGTTTGGAATCACATTGATTCACTCTACTCCTTACTACCTCCAAGGGAATGGACTGGAAGAATCCTCTAACAAGAGTGTTATTAATATCATCAAAATATTGTTAGAGGACAGCAAGAAGGCCTGGGATACAAAGCTTAAATTTTCTTTATGGGTTGACATAGTGACAACAAAAATATCTCTTGGTGTCTCTTCTTTCCAGCTAGTGTATGGAGTTGAGTCCATCTTTCCCTCTCAACTCGCCTTACCTATGGAAAAATTCTTCCAATACTATCAAGGAGAACCAGATAATATGATCAGAAGAATACAACAGTTGGTAGAAGTGCAACAGATGAGAGAGAAACTACTGGATAAATCCCATGACCATCAACAGAAGATCAAGCAGACTTTCGACAGAAGATTAAGGAAAGAGGATTTCCAGCTGGGAGATATAGTACTCAAGTGGGATGCACCTAAACAAGATAAACGCAAGCGTGGTAAATTTGAGGCCTTATGGATTGGTCCCTTCAAAGTTTCTGATGTTTTTTCAAATAACACTTACAAGTTGCAAGATTTGGACGATGTTGAAGTTTTTGGTAGCCCTGTAAATGGGCATTTTCTGAAGAAGTTTTTTACTTAAGCCATGAGTGGCTTCCCATGTCATTGTAAATATCATTTTTATTTTGTTTTTGGTTTTTATAAGTGACTCCATAACCCAACAGCTAAGGCACTGGAACTACTTGTTCTTGGCAGCTCGTAGGGAGAATGCCATCCCCTATGGAGCCAAATGTTATCACGCAAACTTGTTAGATTCCTGTGGGTTTGTGGTTTCCACCTAAGTCTATGTTTTACCGTGTCTCCCTCCTTTTGCAGACCAATTCTTAAGTTTTTTCCCCTTCGGATTGTAAAATTGTTTTTGTTTGACCCCTCTGTGTTTAAAGTGCCCCGGTCTCCCTATTTTTCCAGCCCCTATCCAGTCATCCAAGTATTTGTTTACACAGGGCGCAGTCGCGAGCTCAAAACGCGACACTCAGAGTGGTCTTTTCTAGACTCGAATCAAGCAAAAAGGCAAGTTTAGATTTCAACGGCGGGAATTCCATGTGGAGTTTATATTAGCGGCTTGTGGGAATTAGAAATATTAAAAGTTGCGCGAAGTATAGCGCCAGAGCAAAAGGCCCGAATAGAGTGTGAGCCATTGAGCTTTGAAGGGACAAGTGGCAGTTGATCCAAGTGCTCAGGGAAATAAGCTTCGAGAGTTTCGAAGTGAGAAGTGTGTGGAATTGTCGAAGTGCCAAAGTCCCGAAGTGTCGAAGCACCAAAGTACCGAAGTTGCCGAAGTGTCGAAGCACCGAACTGCCGAAGTCACCGAAGTGCCGAAGTACTGAAGTGCCAAAGTGTTTCTCAACCATCTGATTCGAGAACATGCATCAATTTATCACCACCTCTGGGTGAAAAACAGTTGAAAGGAGAAGTTTGAGTTTTAACTTTCCCAGAGTCCGGAGGTTCGAAGTAATTCTCAATCATTCGATTCAACAACATGCATCGTCAGATCCATAGCTCTTAGTAAAACAAATTGAAGGCAAAGGTTTGAGTTTTGATTTTCCTGAAGTCTGAAGCCCAAATCGTGAAGCAAATCTTGGTTGTTGATTTGAAAAGAGAAAATCTGATCCATCAATCTAAAAGGAGCCAAAGCTGGGTCGTTGATCAGAAAGCCTCATCTCAGATCACAAGATCAATGATCGCACTCCATTGTAGGGTCGAAAGGTGCGCACGTTTTTAAATTTTCAAGGGCAGGCCACAATCAGAACCGTGGTTTTTAGAAAGGGATGTGTGGCGGTTCATGGTGAATTGCGGGGACAAAAGTAGTTTACTTTCAAACCACCCTTGGTTGCGCCCGCAATCGTGAAATTACATAGGGTCATGGCCCTAGGTCACATTGAAGAAGGAGCGATGGAGAGGATCTACACCAAAGGCCAAAAGCACTTGTATTGGTCACAGAAGAAGATTTGCATGGCCTCGAGGAACTGGGATTGACTCGAAAAATTCATGGGCACCGCTTGAAACATTCATGGATGTCAGGCCTTGTCTCGATTCTGATGAAGGTAGTTAATGGAAATGGGGGCGGTAGTTGAGACCTCGTCTCACCCCACAAATTGAAATCATACAGAGAATTTCCATCGAGGGAGATTGTCAATCCAAAGTTTCCTGAGGGACGGATTTCCATGCAAAGCACATAACTAAGTTGGGCTCGCGTCTGACATAAGAACGCCTGCACAGGCTGACAGAGTAGGTGTCGACTAAAATTTTTGAATGCGGGGGTCAGATCGCATTCCTGGTGATTGCAACATTTCTAGTATATATAGGTAGTTTTGATATTTTGTTAAGGTCGAATGGTTGAGCTAGGCTCTTTGCTATTGTAATATTTTGATGAAGAACATTGGTTCTTTGGTTATGTCTTGATTTGAGACTTCTTGATTAATCTAAGTCAACTTTCTTACTCCATCTTATTTGCCTCTGATACCGAGAGAGTTCATGATTGACTAATTCACATGGATTGTTGTGATTGTATTATGATGAATGTTTGATTATAATGATGTTATGATTTCTTTCAATTTCCTTGAAATTTGAATCCAAGAAGATCTTGTGTTTAAGTTTTTATTCCTTAGGCTATTGGAAGGCCTGATGTTCACGGCATAACTCTACACCTTTCACACCAAATTCTTCCTCCTAATCACCTTTACTCCAACTTACTGACTGAAGTTGATCGAAGACCTCAATTGCTTGTGCATACCAGTCCATATTTCTGAGTTAGAACATTATTTTCATTGAGTCTTCTCCATTTGGCCTCTTAAAACTCATTTACATTTACTGTATAAATTGATGGGTACTGGGCTTACCTTCTATGCAATATGAGGGTGACTTCTAGTGCTAAAACATACCATACCATAACATACCATACCATACCATTGCTTGATGTCTTGAATATTCTAGTGTTGTTATGTGTCATCTTGAATTTAAGCAAGAATTTGTTATCTAAACCCTAGTTTATGCTTGCATTTTCAACCCCCTTTTATTTAAGGATTACTTGTGTTAAGGGTTGTTATCTTTATCTTGTTGTAAATTTGTTTTAATATCATTTATTGGCTTGGAAAGGCATGTCAATGTTATGGCATGACATTGGAAAGTTATATTTATTGTTATATAGGTTAAAATGGGAAACTACATGACAATGGATGGGAAGCTACATGACAATGGCATGGCATTTCATGGCTTGGAAAGGCATGGCAATGACATGCCATGGAAAATACATGGAAATGGAATGGCATGGAAATTGCATGCCATGGAATTTCTTGGCAAGTCATAGCATTGGCATGAAAATTATTTTATATGGCAAGGCATGGAAATGGCATGGCATGGCTTGACAAGGCATGTAAATGGCATGGAATGGAAAGGTTTGAAAATGGCATGGAAATTCCAATGTCATGGCATGGAATGACTTGGAAAGGAATTACAATGGCATGACAATGGAAATGCATGGCAATGGCATGGCATCAACAAGTTTCTGAGATTGGGTTTGGGAGGATCCTTTGTCTCCTTGTGTGCTCTAACCCAAACAATGGGTAGGAATGTGCAATAAAATATCATAGATGGTGAAGGGAAAATAATAATGGTTTCAAGTATCCCTGGAGGAATTTTGGTAGCATAACATTACTTTCTATAGTGTCTCATGAAATGTAACCTAAAAACCTTTATTTTTAGGTGGAAAATGATCCCCATTCTAAGATGGGTTGAAAAGGAAAATTCTTCATTTCCAAATATGAAATCATATTTGGATACCCATTTGAGAGTTGTACACATGGTCTTGATTGCGAGCAAAGACATGTATTTCTTGGGCTGCTTGTTCTCAACTTCGTGTCACATTCTAGGCCCAAGTTTGACCAGCCTCGAACGAAGTGGAATTATGGGTTGAGAAGCAAAATTCTTCATTTCCAAATATGAAATCATATTTGAATACCCATTTGAGAGTTGTACACGTGGTCTTGATTGTGAGCGAAGATGTGTAGTTCTTGGGCCGCTTTACTCAACTTCGGGTCACATTCTAGGCCCAAGTTTGACCAGCCTCGAATGAAGTGGAATCATGGGTTAAAAAGCAAAATTCTTCATTTCCAAATATGAAATCATATTTGGATACCCATTTGTGATTTGTACATGTGGTCTTGATTGTGAGCGAAGACGTGTAGTTCTTGGGCCGATTTTTCTCAAATTCAGGTCACATTCTAGGCCCAAGTTTGACCAGCCTCGAACGAAGTGAAATTATGGGTTGAAAAGAAAAATTCTTCATTTCCAAATATGAAATCATATTTGGATACCCATTTTAGAGTTGTACATGTGGTCTTGATTGTGAGCGAAGACGTGTAGTTCTTGGGCCGCGTTTTCTCAACTTTGGGTCACATTCTAGGCCCAAGTTTGACCAATGTCGAACGAAGTGGAATTATGGGTTGAAAAGAAAAATTCTTCATTTCCAAATATGAAATCATATTTGGATACCCATTTGAGATTTGTACACGTGGTCTTTATTGCGAGGGAAGACGTGTAGTTGTTGGGCCATTTTTTCTCAACCTCAGGTCACATTCTAGGCCCAAGTTTGAACAAAGTGGGATTATCCGTTTGAACAAAATTCTCCGTTTCCAAATATGAAATATTATTTGGATACCCATTTGAGAGTTGTACATGTGGCCTTGATTGTGAGGAAAGACATGCAGTTCTTAGGCCGCTTTTTCTCAACTTCGGGTTACATTCTAGGCCCAAGTTTGATGAGCCTCGAACGAAGTGGAATTATGGGATGAAAAGCAGAATTCTTCATTTCCAAATATGAAATCATATTTGAATAAAAATTTTGGAGTTTTACATGTGGTCTTGATTGGGAGTGAAGACGTGTAGTTCTTGAGTTGTATTTTCTCAACTTCTGCTCACATTCTAGGTCCAAGTTTGATCAGCTTCAAGCGAAGTGGAGTTATGGATTGAAAAGAAAAATTCTTCATTTCCAAATATGAAATCGTATTTGGATACCCATTTGATATTTGTACACGTGGTCTTGATTGTGAGCGAACACGTGTAGCTCTTGGGCCGTTTTTTCTCAACTTTGGGTCACATTCTAGGCCCAAGTTTGACCAGCCTCGAAAGAAGTGGAATTATGGGTTGAAAAGAAAAATTATTCATTTCCAAATATATAATAATATTTCGATACCCATTTGAGATTTGTACATGTAGTTTTGATTGCGAGAGAAGACATGTAGTTCTTGGGCCGTTTTTTCTCAACTTCGGGTCACATTCTAGGCCCAAGTTTGACCAGCCTCGAACGAAGTGGAATTGTGGGTCGGAAAGAAAAATTATTCATTTCCAAATATGAAATCATATTTGGATACCCGTTTGAGAGTTGTACACGTGATATTGATTGCAAGGGAAGACGTGTAGTTCTTGGGTAGCTTATTCTTAACTTCGGGTCACATTCTAGGCCCAAGATTGACCAGCCTCGAACGAAGTGGAATTATGGGTTGAAAAGAAAAATTCTTCATTTCCAAATATGAAATCATATTTGGATACCCGTTTTAGATTTGTAAACGTGGTCTTGATTGTGAGTGAAGACGTGTAGTTCTTGGGCTGGGTTTTCTCAACTTTGGGTCACATTCTAGGCCCAAGTTTGAACAAAGTGGAATTATGGGTTGAAAAGAAAAATTCTTCATTTCCAAATATGAAATCATATTTGGATACCCATTTGAGAGTTGTAGACGTGGTATTTATTGCGACAGAAGACATGTAGTTCTTGGGCCGCTTTCTCTCTGTTATCACTCCAGGAAACTCTCCTAGGCTGTAAGTCGGAGATGCCTGGTAACTAACTCTTTTTGGGAAATGTTTTCTTAATATTTGAAATGGTTTATGGATCAAGATGAATATCTACGTACCGGACTGTGTACTCCAGACT
>ML776658.1:1455636-1556657 GCA_009831015.1 Picea engelmannii | reverse complement strand
TTATGTTATCCTTCCTTCTCATGTATTAGTTTAGATAGATTTGAAAGGAAGTCAGTGTCCACGTTAAGCATTTTTCTGTCTAGGGTTAAGGTCAAGCTCTTAGAGGCGATCTACCTGTCCGCAGGGAGATTTTCCTACAACAGGGATGATGATCAAGCCCTAGCTACTCATACAAAAGGAGGAAGGAAGAAACCCTACTTCAAAAGTGAAACTCATAGAGAGGCTCAACCATCAAACAAATTCAACAACAAAGAATCTCATCCAAGAAATTTTCAAAAGAAAGGACAACGCAAGGGAAGAGATCTCTCATCCATACAATGCTATCATTGTGATAAGATGGGACACAAGGAGAATTCTTGTCCAGTCAAAAGAGAAGAATACAATAGGAAACACAAGAGGCAACATGCCCACATAGTCGAAGATGAAGAACCACCTATGAAGATGATTAAGGACCATGTCTTGATATCAACTCTCTCAAAATTTGTATCACCTAGAGAGGACACATGGCTCATTGATAGCGATGCATCAAAACACATGACGGGTAAGAAAAGTACTCTCTCTTGTATTTCAGAAAAGAAGTTTTCTCAAAAAGTGACACTTGGAGATGATTACCAATATCCCATCAAGGGAATGGGTGAATCAAACTACAAGCTAGATTCATAAAACTCAATAACAATGAAGGACGTACTCTATGTACCGGGCTTAAAGAAGAACTTGCTTTCCATATCGACTTTAGATAAGAAAGGCTATAGAGTTTCTTTCATAGATGGAGAATTTCTTATGTGGGCTAAGGGAGAAACCATAAATGAAGCAATCGTCATCGGAAATGAAGAAAATGGCTTATATAAGCTGAAGGGTCACCCAGAAACTGCCATGACCCATGCCATCGAAAACTCATGCGAACTTTGGCATAGAATATTAGACCACTTCAACTACAAGGCGCTACCATACATATGCAAAGCTATCACAGGTTTACCAGAACTCAAGGTTGATCAAGAAGGAATATGCAATGGATGTGCGCGAGGGAAGAATATCAAGAACCCTTTTCCAAAGAGGGATAGCAAAGCAGAAGGAGTATT
Source organism: Picea engelmannii (assembly GCA_009831015.1). NCBI lineage: Eukaryota > Viridiplantae > Streptophyta > Pinopsida > Pinales > Pinaceae > Picea > Picea engelmannii. The sequence continues at coordinate 1,555,578 of ML776658.1, read as the reverse complement.
GGAACTCATTCATTCAGAAGTGTGTGTCCCAATGCCATCATCCTCCATAAGCGGGTATGTATACTATGCATCATTTATTGATGACTATTCTCGCAAGACCTGGATATATTTCTTGAAATCTAAAGATGAAGTATTCAGTAAATTCAAGGAATTCAAAGCTTTGATAGAGAATATTTCTGAAAGAAAGATTAAGATACTCAGGTCAGATAATGGAGGAGAATATACCTCAAAAGAGTTCATGAACTTCTGCAGAGATATTGGGATCAAGAGAGAACTCACTACTCCCTATAATCCTCAACAAAACGGTGTAGATGAAAGGAAGAACAGAACAATTATGGAAGTTGTAAAGACCATGATTCACGATCAAGATCTTCCTATGTGCTTATGGGAAGAAGCAACAATGGCAGTCGTTTATGTGCAGAACCGATTATCCCATAGCGCACTTGGGTTCAAGACACCGGAAGAAATGTTCACCGAAAAGAAGCTAGAGGTAATCCATCTCAAAATATTTGGTTGTCCAGTGTTTATTCATATACTGAAAGAGAAAAGAAACAAGTTGTAACCCTATGGAAAGAAGGGAATATTTTTGGGATACTGTCAGGTCTCCAAGGCATTCAGAATCTACATACCTGGTCACCGTCACATTGAGATCAACAGGGACATGACCTTTGATGAAGAAGCATCACTTAAGAAATAAAGAAGATATCATCTTGAAGAAGTATATGAAGAGGAACCTGTAAATCCCAGGATTGCAGAATCCGTGAGGGAAGTTTCCAGAGCTGCAGAACTAGTAAGGGAAGTCGTAACTTCCCTTAATGAGGAGACTCCTGAAGGCCATGACATAACAGAAGTTCAAGAACCTCCTCAAACGAGCTTCTCCCATAAAATAAAGCCTGCTTGGGTAAGAGAGCTCATTCAATATGGAGAGAAGTGTGGTGTTCCAGAAGGAACCTCGAGACAAGTGAAAAGACCAAAGCCATTCTCCAGTTACACGGATTTGATGTGTAATCTACTAGATGAAGAACCTACCTACTTTGAAGAAGCCATTCAAAAGAAGGAATGGGCAGATTCCATGACAGAGGAATACCAATCCATAATAAAGAATGATGTATGGGAAATAGTTCCCAGACCAAAAAGTAAGGATGTGGTATCATCAAAATGGCTCTTCAAAATAAAACATGTTGTTGATGGAAGTATTGAGAGATATAAAGAAAGATTTGTCACTCGTGGCTTTTCCCAGAAAGAAGGCATTGAATATGAAGAGACATTCGCTCCTATAGCCAAATACACTTCAATTAGAACCATCATAGCTCTTTCAACTAAGATGAAATGGAAACTGCACCAGATGGACGTGAAGACAGCTCCTGAATGGTGTTATTGAAGATGAAGTGTATATAGAGAAACCCCAAGGATTTGAGGTTGAAGACAGGAAGTCTCATGTCTGTAGATTGAAGAAATCCTTATACAGATTGAAGCAAGCCCCTAGAGCTTGGTATGGACATATAAACAGTTTCTTGACGAGCTTGGGCTTTACCAAGAGTAAAGAAGACTCAAATCTCTACTTCAAAGTTATGGATAATGAACAAGTAATCTTACTACTGTATGTGGATGACTTATTCTTAACTGGAGAAGAAAAGTTCATCATTGAATGTAAAAAGAGACTTGCCGCATAATTTGAAATGAAAGACCTTGGCCTAATGCATTATTTCTTAGGCCTTGAGGTATGGTAGAGTCCAGAAAGGATCTTCCTTAACCAAGGGAAGTACACTATCGAAATCCTGAAAAGATTCGACATGCTAGAATGCAAACCCATGAATACACCCATGGAAGCGAAGCTGAAGCTCCTGGTCGATACTTCGTCAGATTTGATTGATGCCACATTGTACAAACAGATTATTGGATCACTGATGTACCTGACGAACACCAGACCAGACATTTGTTTTGCAGTGAACACCTTGAGTCAGTTTCTGGTAGAGCCCAGACGTGTTCACCTAGTGACTTCAAAACATGTGATGAGATACCTTAAAGGTACAATAGATTATGGTCTCAGATATGATGGAGATCATAAATTCACATTGAGTGGATACACTGATGTAGATTGGGCAGGAATCGTTGCTGACATAAAAAGCACTTCCGGATGTTGTTTCAGTTTGGGATCAGCCATGATCTCATGGAAGAGTAGGAAGCAATCCATTATTGCTCTCAGCACAGTGGAAGTAGAGTACATTGCCGCATGTTCTGCTAGCTGCGAAGCTATATGGCTTCGAAAGTTGTTGACCAATCTATTTGACCTAGAGATGGAAGCAACCATGATCCTATGTGACAACTAGAGATGCATAAAGATGATACAAAATCATGTATTCCATGATAGGTCAAAGCACATATGGATTCATTATCATGACATCCATGATATGGTGTATAGAGGAGCCTTGAAGCTCCTATATGTTAGCACGAATGAATAGGTTGTTGATGTGTTGACCAAACCTCTATCTCGTGTAAAGTTTGAACACTTTCGAGATAAGCTTGGTATAGTCTGAAAGGACCCTCCCTAAAAGGGGGAGTGTGTGATTCCTTGCTTCTGACCTCGCTGTTAGACGTAAACCAAGATGATTCCTTGCTTCTGACCTCGCTGTTAGACGTAAAGCAAGATGATGTGTGATTCCTTGCTTCTGACCTTGTTGTTAGATGTAAAGCAAGATGATTCCTTGTTTTTGACCTCGCTGTTAGACATAAAGCAAGATGATGTGTGATTCCTTGCTTCTGAACTCACTGTTAAAGATGATTCATTGCTTCTAACCTCATTGTTAGACGTAAAGCAAGATGATGTGTGATTCCTTGCTTCTAACCTAGTTGTTAGACGTAAAGCAAGATGATTCCTTGCTTCTGACCTCGTTGTTAGATGTAAAGCAAGATGATGATGTGGTCCTTGCTTCTCACCTAGTTGTTAGACATAAAGCAATATGATTCCTTGCTTCTGGCCTCGTTGTTAGACATAAAGTAATATGATGATGTGTTCCTTGCTTCTGACCTAGTTGTTAGACATAAAGCAAGATGATTCCTTGCTTCTGACCTAGTTGTTAGACGTAAAGAAAGATGATGTATACATTGCTTCTGACCTAGTTGTTAGACGTAAAGCAAGATGTGACTGACACTGAGCTACCAACTTAACAGTTGTGACATTGAGCCAGTGTAGTATTGTGATGTGCCAGCCTAGTGCTGTGATGAGGTATCATATTTTTACTGATACATATTGATGCAGATGTTGATGGTATTCTTTCGAGAATGATGATGTTTCCGATGAAGAAAACTTCCGATGACTCATAAATATGCCAGTGAATGTTCCAAGATGATATTGACGATACTATCCTCCTGATGCCACTGATGATGCAGACCTCTCTCGCCTAATCCTGTTGAAGAATACCCTTCTTGTTAAGGGGGAGTGTTGAAATAATGTAACTACAAAGAGTATTCTTATTATTATTGATATATTATTTATAGGATCAATCCCCATTGTGGATTGATCGTGTCGGTAATTGTATTAGGACCAAATCCCCTTTTGCGGATTGGTCAACAGACAATTGTAATAGGCAGAATAAGAAGTCGGCCCCAACAGTTATTATTGAGACCCGGAAATAAAATAAAGATGGGTTTACCCACCCAGAGTGAGAAGTCAGCCTTGCCAGTGAAGACCCTTCACACGTGCCAGACTTGTATATATAGAGAGGCTAGCACCTCACTTTAACACACAACACACTTGCTCAATTCTAAGAGGCAAGCTGCAACTTACCAGTTGGAGAGAGGGAGAAGAGTGGCGCATCTTTTGGAGAGGACTATCTGTATTGATTTGAGTTATCTCTTGACATTGTATTGGCAATTTATGATACAGAAGTTTTTGCTAGGGTTTCTTCCCCTAGAGGGTTTCCCAGGATAAATGTTGTGTCTCTTGTGAATGTGTATTTCTCAGTGATCTTGTTCTTATGTTGATCTTATCTATTGAAACGCAAAGAACTATAATAATGGAATAAAACATTAACATAAACAACTAAGGAGGTGGCTAATCTCATCTAAACTGTTACTTTCAATTTCATAAAAAATTACATCTCTACTGACAATGAATTTTCCATCTGAAAGAAATCTATACCCTTTCTTTTCATCAGAGTATCCAATGAAGGTACACTTCATACTTCGGTTTTCTAATTTATTCCTCTTTTCCTTAGGAACTAAAGCATAACATGTTGAGCCAAAATCCCTAAGATGATTTAACTTGGGTTTAAAACCGTACCAAGCTTCATAATTTGTTTTTCCAACTAAATCTGATTTAGGTGATCGATTTCTGAGATAAACTGCAGTATGGATTGTTTCAGCCCAATATTTTGTGCTCAACCCTTTAAACTGCATCATAGATCTTTCCATGCCCATGCGAGTTATGTTCATCCTTTCAGTAACTCCATTCTACTGTGGATTATAGGAATTTGTCAGTTGCCTCTTAATTCCATTGTTTCGAAAATAATCATTGAATTCAGTTGAAGTGAATTCACCTCCATTATTAGTTCTCAAAGAAGCAACCTTTTCCCTAGTTTCATTTTCAACCATGTGTTGAAAATTTACAAACTTTTCAAAAGCTTCAGAATTTTCCTTTAAAAATTATACCCATGTAATTCTAGTGTGGTCATCAATGAACAATATAAAGTATTGACATCCACCAAAAGAAGATTCCATAGGACCACATATATCACTATGAATCAACTCCAAATGCTTTGTTTCTCGCCATGAGCTGGTTTGAAAAGCTTCTCACTTTTGCTTGCCTAAAATACAAGCTTCACACTTGGAAATTTCTTTCTTGAAAGTTGGTAAACCCTTCACCAAATCTTGGGACTTAAGTTTCAAGAGACTTTCAAAGTTTAAGTGACCAAATCGAAAACTCCATAATTTGAATGAAGACATTTCAGAATTCATTGTTGTTGCAAACTCTTCCTTTCTTTGGATGACTTTACCATTCATTCTTAGTAACTTCCCATATTCATATCCAGTCATTATTGTTTTCAAGTTATCCTTCACTGACATAATCTTCACCAAACCATCTTGCATGACAATTTGATGTCCATTTTGTCTGATTGTGATTAAGGATAACATTATTTTCTTAAAAGATGGTACATAGCAAACATTTGAAATCCATTTTTCACCAATTCCAAGGAGAAAAACTTTCACTGAACCTTTTCCTTGAGGTATATGAGTTGTATCATCAGCTAAATAAATGGGATTTAGTTGAACATATTTATAATTCCAAAAATAGTCTCTGGGATAATTCATATGCTGAGTAGCCCTTGTGTCCAATATCCAATCATTTTCAAATGAATCTACATGTTGGACTGCTGAAAAAACATATTCATATTCATCATCCTGATAATCTTGATCTTATGCATATTGCGTTGATTGTTGAGAGTTTGAATTTGATGTATGCTTGAACTTTGGCAATTGATCATTGTTGGTAAGACAATTTGATGCATAATGTCCCATCTTTAAGCATCTTTTACATCTTACTTGACTGAAATTTCTGCCTCTTCTTGACTGTGCATTAATATTGTGATTATTACTTTGAAAATTTTGTTGATGAAAATTGTTACGACCTCTACCTTGACCACAACCTCTGCCAGGGCCTCGACTAGAAGACTTATTCTGAAAATTTTGAGAATTTGATTTTCCCCTTCCTTTAGAACTTTCAACTTTAGTGTAAAGAAGATCTTCTCCTGATTGCTTTTGTTTTCCAAAGATTTTACTATGTTGAGCCAACAATTCACTAAGCGAATCAAAATTTATAGTAGATAACTTATCAATTATTTGCAAAGTCTCAAGAAAATGCTTATAAGATGGAGGCAAGCCATTTATTACAATGGAGACTAGAAAACTATCTTCAATTTTAGAAAAACTGCCTTTGATGATTTCTAGATGAATGTTCTTAATCCTTGAAATGTATTCTAATACATCACCATTGTCTACTAATATTTGTTTAAGAAATTTCATTTGTAGATCAACTCTTTGAGATGAAATAGGAGTATCAAAAAACTTTTTTAATAGATTACAATTAGGACATGCATCTTTGGAATTGTTAATATGCACAAACATCTGTTCATTTACAAAAGAGCGTAGCAAAGCAAGTGCTTTTTCATATTTCAAATTCCATTTGGCTAAAGAAGTAACATCGGTGGGCTTAGTTGGAGTAGTATCACCATCACAAATATCACACCATAATTCATTATAGATCAAAGTGTTATGCATGTGCCGACTCCAAGTTTTGTGATTCTTGGGTCCATCAAACTTATCTGATTTCATGAATAGGTTGATTAATTTAGACATGATGATAGATTGCCTTATTGCAAGAATTGCAAGTTAATGATCACACCACAACACTGAATAATCGTCAAAACACTAAAAGAGAGACACGAGGCACTGTAAAGAAAGAGTGCACAGTCCATGCAAAAAGAGCACTTTTAAGGGCTTGGCCTTGACCCTTTAAAAATCTCGTTGAAAAGAAGTTTGAGAGAGTATTTCACTAGACTCTTCTCAACTTCTGAACTTCAAGATTACAATCAAAACTTTTGAAATTTGTCCTTTTACAATACTTATAGTCTGATTTAAACAAATGAAAGGCTTCTTATAGCAAAAGGTGTTCTCAAAAACACAACATACCTTTGCAAAAAAAATGAAAGCTTACAAATAACAAAAAAATGCTCTCAAAAAACACAAAATACTTTTTCAAAAAATGATATCTTCACTTATCATTTCACTTTAAACAAATGAAAGGCTATATTTTCTTAAATGAAAGGATGATATCTTTACCATGCCATAAGAAAATTCGTAGTCACTGGAGGAGGCGAGAAGTAGGTTATTTCATTTCTTCAGGGAAGACGATCTCTCCAAATATGGATTCTCTGGTGTGTGTATTCAATAGATTGTTTCTCTAATTGTATTATTCTCTCTTTGGGTGCAGCGATTCTCAAACCTCTGAAAGATGTTTTGACCATCAAACATGGAGAAAACATGTCATATACTGCTCAATTTTTATTTTAAAATCTACCAAGAAAGTTGTGCTGCGTGCACCGGTTTCCACTCCGGCATAGTAAGTGGTAAGAACATGAATTATAGAGGGAAGAGGCATAAAATCCATTTCTTAGAAACAATAGATCAACAGATCAAAAAAAAAAATGAAATTGCATTTGAATTTTTAATGTGTTTCACATTCAATGCGTTTCTTATTCTAATGCGTCCACTACCCAGATCGGGATTCTCAGATGCGTTGGTATAAGAGAAAATTCAATTTCAGATATTGATGTGTCCACTACCCAGATCAGAATTCACTAGTGCGTCCTCTTCTCAAATCAGAATTCTCATATTCGTCCTCTGCTCAAAACAAAATTCTTTGATGCGTCCTTTACTCAGATAGGGTTTCTCTGGTGCGTCCTCTGCCCAAAACAATTTTATCTGGTGCGTCCTCTACCCAGATCAGGATTCTTAGATGCGTTGGTATAAGAGAAAATGTGATTTCGGATATTGATGCGTCCACTGCCCATATTAGAATTCATTGGTGCATCCTCTGCTCAAATCGGAATTCCTAGATTCGTCCTCTCCTCAAAACAAAATTCTTTGATGCGTCCTTTGCTTGGATAGGGTTTCTCTAGTACGTCCCCTGCCCAGATCGAGTTTCTCAGATGTGTTGGTATAAGAGCAAATGTGTTTTTCAGATTTTGATGCGTCCACTATGGAGGGCACAAGTGTTGGAGAACGTGATTCCTTCACAAATACGAGATCTACATCTCTAGTTTCTCAAATAAAAAAAACTTTGAATATAGTAATTCTACAACAACTTTTTGAAATTTCACTACATTCATATTAGGATAGCAAATGCTATATTTTTAAGATCTGATCAAACTTGCACCTCTATGACTTAATTTCCAGATTTACACAGATCTGAAGCAATTTTCACAAATGAGCCCCTTTTTAATAAGGAGACAATGGATCTACAATCTATGAAAAGGTAGATCTTTACAGTTCTTACAAAAAATAAAGATTCAATCAATTATTTGAATAACAATTGATTGTTGTAATAACACTTTCCTTATTAGAAACAACAACAGTTTACCTCAGTACGGTTGCTATTGAATTTGAAGAGATACAGGTTCATGTTGTGGAGACTTCCTTGTTTCCTCAATCCATCACCAATGCTTCCATCACCATTTCACCATGGGTTTGATACCATGTTGACAAAGTGTCCTACATGTAATCTTATTAATAAGGAAAAAGTGATTACAATCTGAAATTCATAATCTACTCCTTAACTTCACTTGAAGAAGGAGCTAGTTTATATAGCTTAACACTAAAATAAAAAACTAGGAGAACAACCAATCACATAATCACATGAGTATGATAGGTGTCCTTTAAATAGAATCTAGGTGTTCTTTACATAAAAGCTAGGTGTCCTTATCCTAACAAACTAGAATAAATTAATTTCTAAAAACATTTATACTAGAAAATACTTAGACTATAGAACTTTAGGATTATAAGGCTAACAGGCTTCACTTGCAATCAAGACCACATGTACAACTCTCAAACGGGTATCCAAATATGATTTCGTATTTGGAAATGAAGAATTTTTCTTTTCAACACATAATTCCACTTCGTTCGAAAGTGGTAAAACTTGGGCCTAGAAATGACCCGAAGTTGAGAAAAATTGGCCCAAGCACTACAGGTCTTCACTCGCAATCAAGATCATGTGTACAAATCTCAAACGGGTATACAAATATGATTTCATATTTGGAAATGAATAATTTTTCTTTTCAACCCATAATTCCACTTTATTTGAGGGTGGTCAAACTTGGGCCAAGAAAATGACCCGAAGTTGAGAAAAAGTGGCCCAAGAACTACACGTCTTCACTCGCAATCAAGACCATGTGTACAACTCTTAAATCGGTATCCAAATATGATTTCATATTTGGAAATGAAGAATTTTTATTTTCAACCCATAATTCCACTTCGTTTAAGGGTGGTCAAACTTGGGCCTAGAAAATGACCCGAAGTTGAGAAAAAACGGCCCAAGCACTACATGTCTTCGCTCGCAATCAAGACCACGTGTACAACTCTCAAACGGGTATCCAAATATGATTTCATATTTGGAAATGAAGAATTTTTCTTTTCAACCCATAATTCCACTTCATTCAAGGGTGGTCAAACTTGGGCTTAGACTCTGACCTAAAGTTGAGAAAAAACGGCCCAAGAACTACACGCCTTTGCTCGCAATCAAGACCATGTGTCCAACTATCAAATGGGTATCCAAATATGATTTCATATTTGGAAATGAAGAATTTTTATTTTCGACCCATAATTCCACTTCGTTCAAGGGTGGTCAATCTTGGGCCTAGAATTTCACCCGAAGTTGAGAAAACGTGGCCCAAGAACTACACATCTTCTCTCGCAATCAAGACCACGTGTAAAACTCTCAAACGGGTATCCAAATATGATTTCATATTTGGAAATGAATAATTTTTCTTTTCAACCCATAATTCCACTTCGTTCGAGGGTGGTAGAACTTGGGCCTAAAATCTGACCCGAGTTTGAGAAAAAGAGGTGAAATAACTACATGTCTTCACTCGCAATCAAGACCACGTGTACAACTCTCAAATGAGTATCCAAATATGATTTCATATTTGGAAAGAAGAATTTTGGTTTTCAACCCATAATTCCACTTCGTTCGAGGCTAGTCAAACTTGGGCATAGAATCTGACCCGAAGTTGAGAAAAGTCATCCCAAGAACTACACGTCTTCGGTCACAATCAAGACCATGTGTACAAATATCAAACGGGTATCCAAATATGATTTCATATTTGAAAATGAAGAATTTTGCTTTTCAACCCATAATTCCACTTCGTTCGAGAGTGGTCAAACATTGGCCTAGAATCTGACCCGAAGTCGAGAAAAAGTGGCCCAAGAAATACACGTCTTCCCTCACAATCAAGACCTGATCCAGAAATATATTTTAACGACTATGGTTGAGTTTTTAATTGCATGTGTTAATTAACCATTTATGAAGCTGAATGAAAGAGGATGAATTTAATGAAGGAACATAGCAGCCATAAAATAGTATACATATCTGAACTGAAGCAATAAGAACAACAAACCATAACAAGAGAAGTGATAACGGAGTTCGACACAAAATTGCCTGCGTCTCCAAGCCTTTGTCTTAGTGGGGGAGGCTTCTTTATTTTTGTTCAAAGCTCAAAAAGTACATCGAAGTAGTTCCATTAGGCTACAAGACTGATCTGGTCATGTTCTTCCAAATCTCTAGAACCTAGCAGAAGAAACAGCACACAAAACGAATGACCGAAGCTCCCAGAAATAGCCTGTGAGCGTCTGCTCCTCAACGGCTTCCCTCCATAAAAATGGATTTGTCTTGGCTTCCCTTCAGCATAAATATGCTCTGACTATTCTCCATGGCCTCAAACATGATTGGGTTTTATATATCTGAAGTTGGTTATCCATCCCCAACTTCCTCCCAAAATCTGGCCTCCAAAAATGCCCAATATCTCCCAAAAATGGGTCAAATCCTCCATTAACAGGCTTAAAAATCATAAATATCTACTAAACTATGGTCAAAAACCCATTTTTAAACAAAATATGCAGAGTAGCCCCTAACAGGGCACACGCCCTTGATCTCATGGCACCTGCATAGAATCCAAGGCTAAAAAGGGAGGGCGCCTTAGTTGGTTAGCTCCTTTTGGAGCATGTCCCCCTGGTTTTATGGGATTCTCCCTAAAACCTTGGGCCATTCCTTATCTGTTTGTGTGCACATGAGGGGGAGCCTCCCCTTGGATGATTTGTGGTCGCATGCAAGCATTAGACCATGTATGCCCCAGCCCCAGCCCCCTTTTGAGCCCCTTTGGAACTGCATCACCTTTATTTATATTATTTTGTGTTTAGTGTTACAAGCACCACCAAGGGCGCATTGGCAAGGGACCTTTGTCAAAGGCTTGGGCTGACCCAAGAGGTCATGGGATCAAACCCCATGGACTCCAATAAAACTTTTTCCACCAACCATTAAACAATACCATGATGCCACGTGGCAGCCCATGACTGGGTCATGTGGCACCCAACCATTTGCCAAACAAATGCCACTTGTCAGTTGTTGGTTGGATCCCTGTCACTGACCAGTCACCTTCTGCTAGACTGCCACTTTTCACCACTTGCCTCTGCCATATCAGCACTGCTAATGTCATGCTGATGTCATCATTTGACTGGACCTGTTGACTTTTTACATGTTTGGGAAAATGGTCAGAGTACGATAACTCTCGCATACAGCATCCGTTTGAGAAAGTAAATATATGGTCGGAATCGAGAGAACGAGCCAGACGCAATGGCATTGGTTTCATCGAATTCTGAGCACTTTCATTTTTGAGCCTTTTTGAGCCCTGTCAAACTCCTGGATCCGATTCTGGATCACACCTCCCCACTAAAAGGACCTTTTGGTCCCCAAAAGGTTACTGACTAGTCAACAAGCTCGAGATAGGCCACCCGACTTGTCCTCTGTCTCTGAACTCTGTCCTATGCACTTGCCTCATCAAGATCAATTGTAACACAATCATGACAATTGATAGCATATTGTTAGCCATTTGAACCCTATTACATCTTACTAAAGCCACTATCATCCATGTAGACAACATTACTAATGATATCATCAAAAAGACGACTACAAATGAGTTGATATACTTGTAATATTTGCACGACATGAGCTTATCTTGAAGCAACTTATGATTGATTTTCCATTCAACAATCATTTCTTGTTCTTGCTTAAGATCGATTACTTCATTTGAAACAATTATTGGTTTGTTGCTTGCTTGCACTGCCTTCTTTAATTGTTCCATTGTTTGAAGTGTTTTATTTTCCTTAACATGATGAGCATGAACCACATAAATTTGACCTGCTTTGGTTAATTGATATTGATTCTTTGTCTTGTAGAATATTTCCTTACGATCATATAAGTATGGACTACCTAAGACCATTCCACATTCTCTTAACGATACTACATCACATGTTACTTCATCCACATACTTAGATCAAATTGCAAATTTGATTGTGCACTGCTTTGTTATGTGCATTTGATGATGATTGCTTATCCATTTAAGTGTGTAAGGCTTATGATGTGCTTGTGTTTTTAACCCCAATTGCTTAACCAATTCTTCTAAGATTAGATTAGATTGAGATACACTGTCGATTAATGTGTCTATCTTAGTGTGTCGCATGATGGTCCTTATATGAAACAAGTTACTTCTACAATCAATTCCTTCACCAATTTTACCTGTAATACTAACCAATGAGATCTTTGATTCATCACCTGAATCTGATCCCAAGTCAGTGGGTATTGTTGTTGCTGCGACTGTTTTCATTCCCTTCTTTTCCTTGAACCACTTTGGCCTCTTCTCGGGATGCAACTGCCAACATCTTTCCTCATCATGTCCCTCTTTCTTGCAATGCTTGCAAGAGGGCTTCCCTTCCTTCCTCGTCACTGCATTTGAATTCTTGTCATGCCTTTTCCTCTTTTCCTCTTTCCTTGAAGACGATTCCCCTGATACACCTGCTTTTCCTGCTTCAACTTTTCCTGCTTCAATATACGTAGCTTGAACAGAAACCTCATCAAGGTTAGTGGGTCCAAACATGAATACATTGTTTCTAATATGCGCAGGTAAACCTCCTATATACTTCATAAGAGTTTCTTGTGTTTGTAAATGGATATCTAACATCAATTCCATTTTTCGAAAGCCATCAGTATACTCTTGCACTGTTTTTCTTTTTCTTAGTTTTAAAGATTTCCATTCAATTAATGTTTTTTCTTTATAACCCAAAGGATAGAATTGTTTCCTAAGTGAAAAAATGAAGCTTTGCCATGATGCAAATACATTACCCACTTGTTGCATTCCATTTTGCAACTTGCTTTGCCACCAGATGAGAGATGTACCTGCAAGTCTCAAAGATGCCAACTTGATTTGTGTGGCCTCATCCTTGATCTATTGTACACTGTAGTAAACCTCCATCTACCTAACCCAATTGTCAATTTTCTCTACATTTACTTCACCATCATATATGGGCAACTCAAATTTAACATCAAGTTTTAATAATGGCATTTCCTTATTTTGTTTATGAACATGTTTCTTTGCATTAGACTTAGAACTTGAACTCGAAGAAGAAGAAGAAGAAGGAGGTGATGATGGAGGTGAAGGAGTAATCTGAGGAGCATCCTCTTCCTCTTCACTTTTTCCCTTTGAATATTCACCCAGATTTGGTATTTTATGTTCCAAGTAATCCTCATACAAAACTTTCACCATCTCCGACATAGCAAGGAAAGTTTTCCGAAACTATTTCTCATCCTGAGAAAGCCCTTCTTCCGATGCCATCTTCTCGCTGTGAGAAGCTCTCTTTCTCAATACAATTAATGGATTCTCTACATCAAGCTTCCCTTCACCATGCTGTAGCTTTTCATTGGTTAACATGCAAAACTCAAATCCAAACGTCAACTAGCTCTAATACCACTTGATCCGGAAAGATCTTTTAACAACTGTGGTTGAGTTTTTAATTGCATGTGTTAATTAACCATTTATGAAGCTGAATGAAAGATGATGAATTTATTGAAGGAACATAGAAGCCATAAAATAGTATACATATCTGAACTTAATCAATAAGAACAACAAACCATAACAAGAGAAGTGATAACGGAGTTCGACACAAAATTGCCTACGTCTCCGGGCCTTTGTCTCAGTGGGGGAGGCTTCTTTATTTCTATTCAAATCTCAAAAAGTACATCGCAGCAGTTCCATTAGGCTACAAAATTGATCTGGTCATGTTCTTCTAGATCTCTAGAACCTAGCAGAAGAAATGACACGGAAAACGGATGAACGGAGCTCCCAGAAATTGTCCACAAGCACCTGCTCCTCAACATCTTCCCTGCATAAAAATGGCTTTGGCTTGTCTTCCCTTCAGCATAACTCTACTCTGACTATCCTCCATGGCCTCAAACATGCCTGGTTTTTATATATCTGAAGTTGGTTATCCATCCCCAACTTCCTCCCAAAATCTGGCTTCCAAAAATGCCCAATATCTCCCAAAAATGGGCCAAATCCTCCATTAACAGGCTTTAAAATCATAAATATCTACTAAACTATGGTCAAAAACCCATTTTTAAACAAAATATGCAGAGTAGCCTCTAACTGGGCACACACCCCTGATCTCATGGCACTTGCATAGAATCCAAGGCTAAAAAGGGAGGGTGCCTTGGCTGGTTAGCTCCTTTTGGAGCGTGTCCCCCTGGTTTTATGGGATTCTCACTAAAACCTTGGGCCATTCCTTATCTGTTTGTGCACACATGAGGGGGAGCCTCCCCTTGGCTGAGTTGTGGTCGCATGCAAGCGTTAGACCATGGGTTGGGGCATAGCCCCAACCCCCTTTTGCGCCCCTTTGGAACTACATCACCTTTATTTATATTATTTTGTGTTTAGTGTTACAAGAACCACCAAGGGTGTGTTGGCAAGGGACCTTTGTCAAAGGCTTGGACTGACCCAAGAGTTCATGGGATCAAACCCCATGGAATCCAATAAAACTTTTGCGACCAACCATTAAACAATACCATGGTGCCACGTGGCAGCCCATGACTGGGCCACATGGCACCCAACCATTTGCAAAAAAAATGCCACTTGTCAGTTGTTGGTTGGATCCCTGTCACTGACTAGTCACCTTCTGCTGGACTGCAACTTGTCGCCACTTGTCTCTGCATGTCAGCACTGCTGATGTCATGCTGATGTCATCATTTGATTGGACCTGTTGACTTTTTGCATGTTTGGAAAAATGGTCAGAGTACGATAACTCTCGCATACAGCGTCTGTTTGAGAAAGTAAATATATGGTCGGAATCGGGAGAATGAGACGGACGCAATGGCGTTGGTTTCGTCGAATTCTGATCACTTTCATTTTTTGAGCCTTTTTTAGCCCTGTGAGGCTCCTGGATCCGATTATGGATCAAGACCACGTGTACAAATCTCAAACGGGTATCCAAATATGATTTCATATTTGGAAATGAATAACTTTTCTTTTCAACCCATAATTCCACTTTGTTCGAGGGTGGTCAAACATGGACCTAGAATATGACCCAAAGTTGAGAAAAAGCGGTCCAAGAACTATACGTCTTGGCTTGCAATCAAGACCTCGTGTACAACTCTCAAACGGGTATCCAAATATGATTTTGTATTTGAAAATGAAGAATTTTTCTTTTCAACCCATAATTCCACTTCATTGGAGGGTGGTCAAACTTGGGCCAAGAAAATGACTTGAACTTGTGAAAAACCGGGCCAAGAACTACACGTCTTTTCTCGCAATCAAGACCATGTGTACAACTCTAAAACGGGTATCCAAATATTCTTTCATATTTGGAAATAAAGAATTTTGTTTTTCAACCCATAATTCCACTTCATTCGAGGGTGGACAAACTTGGGCCTAGATAATGACTCGAAGTTGAGAAAACTCGGCCCAAGAACTACATGTCTTCGCTTGCAATCAAGACCACGTGTACAAATCTCAAACGAGTATCCAAATATGATTTCATATTTGGAAATGAAGAAATTTTCTTTTCAACCCATAATTCCACTTCGTTCGAGGCTGGTCAAACATGGGCCTAGAATCTGACCCGAAGTTGAGAAAAAGCGGCCCAAGAATTACACTTCTTCGCTTGCAATAAAGACCACATGTACAACTCTCAAACGGGTATCCAAATATGATTTCATATTTGGAAATGAAGAATTTTTCTTTTCAACCCATAACTCCACTTCATTCTAGCGTGGTCAAAATTGGGCCTAGAATCTAACCCGAAGCTGAGAAAAAGAGGCCCAAGAACTACACGTCTTCGCTCGCAATCAATACCATGTGTAAAAATCTCAAACGGGTATCCAAATATGATTTCATATTTGAAAATGAAGATTTTTTCTTTTCAACCCATAATTCCACTTCATTCGAGGATGGTGAAACTTGGGCCTAGAAAATGACCCGAAGTTGAGAAAAAGAGGCCCAAAGAACTACACATCTTCGCTCACAATCAAGACCACTTGTACAACTCTCAAACAGGTATCCAAATATGATTTCATATTTGGAAATGAAGAGTTTTTCTTTTCAACCCATAATTCCACTTCATTAGAGGGTGGTCAAACTTGGGCCTAGAAAAAGACCCAAAGTTGAGAAAAATCAGCCCAAGAACTACACGTCTTCGCTCACAATCAAGACCACGTGTACAACTCTCAAACGGGTATGCAAATATGATTTCATATTTGGAAATGAAGAATTTTGCTTTTCAACCCATAATTTCACTTTGTTCGGGGGTGGTCAAACTTGGGCCTACAAAATGACCCAAAGTTGAGAAAAAGTGGCCTAAGAACAACATGTCTTCGCTCAAAATGAATACCACGTGTACAACTCTCAAACGGGTATCCAAATATGATTTCATATTTGGAAATGAAGAATTTTTCTTTTCAACCCATAATTCCACTTCGTTCAAGGGTGGTAAAACGTGGGCCTAGAAAATGACCTGAAGTTGAGAAAAAGTGGCCCAAGAACTACACGTCTTCGCTCGCAATCAAGACCACGTGTAAAACTCTCAAATGGGTATCCAAATATGATTTCATATTAGGAAATGAAGAATTTTTCTTTTCAACCCATAATTCCACTTCGTTCGAGGGTGTTCAAACTTGGGCCTAGAAAATGACCCGAAGTTGAGAAAAACCGACCCAAGAACTACATGTCTTCGCTCACAATCAATACCATGTGTACAACTCTCAAATGGGTATCCAAATATGATTTCATATTTGGAAATGAAGAATTTTTCTTTTCAACCCATAATTCCACTTCGTTCAAGGGTGGTCAAACTTGGGCCTAGAAAATGACCCAAAGTTGAGAAAAAGAGGACCAAGAACTACACATCTTCGTTGTCAATCAAGACTATGTGTACAAATCTCAAACGGGTATCCAAATATGATTTCATATTTGGAAATGAAGAATTTTGCTTTTCAACCCATAATTCCACTTCGTTCGAGGGTGGTCAAACTTGGGCCTAGAAAATGACACAAAGTTGAACAAAAGCGGCCCAAGAACTACAACTCTTCCCTCATAATCAAGACCACGTGTACAACTCTCAAATGGGTATCCAAATATGATTTCATATTTGGAATTGAAGAATTTTTCATTTCAAGCCATAATTCCTCTTCGATCAAATTCGTATTTTTTTAGGGTTGATTCTGGTTAACCCCGAATGAATGTTATTTTTGAAAAGATAAATTCTTCATTTCCAAATACGAAATCATATTTGGATTCCCATTTGAGAGTTGTACACGTGGTCCCGATTGCAGGAGAAGAGGTGTAGTTATTGGGCCCCTTTTTCTCAACTTCGGGTCATTCTAGGCCCAAGTTTGACCAACCTCGAACGAAGTGGAATTATGGTTTTGAAAATACAAAATAATTTTTTGATACCCATTTGAGAGATATAGGTGGGTTTTCGAAGTCTTGCAACGTTGAGGCATTCTTTGGCCCATTTCGATCAAATTCGTATCATTTTCGGGTTGATTCTGGTTAACCTCGAATGAAGTTGATTTTTGAAAAGCAAATCTCTTCATTTGCAAATATGAAATCATATTTGGATATCCATTTGAGAGTTGTACACTTGGTCCTAATTGCGAGCGAAGACGTGTAGTTTTTGGGCCCCTTTTTCTCAACTTCGGGTCATTTTAGGCCCATGTTTGACTAGCCCCGAATGAAGGCTCTTTGGAAAAAGTGGAATTATGGGTTTAAAAATATAAAATAATTTTTTGATACCCATTTGAGAGATGCAAGTGGGTTCCCGAGTGCACGTAATGTTGAGGCATTCTTTGGCCCATTTCGATCAAATTCGTATCATTTTGGGGTTGATTATGGTTAACCCCCAATGAAGGTGATTTTTTTAAAGAAAAAATATGTATTTGCAAATACGAATTCATATTTGGATACCCATTTGAGAGTTGTACACCTAGTCTTGATT
The DNA here is from genome assembly GCA_009831015.1 of Picea engelmannii. Classification (NCBI taxonomy): domain Eukaryota; kingdom Viridiplantae; phylum Streptophyta; class Pinopsida; order Pinales; family Pinaceae; genus Picea; species Picea engelmannii. Next base: position 1,537,491 of record ML776658.1, on the reverse strand, counting down.
GCGAGCAAAGATGTGCAGTTATTGGGCCCCTTTTTCTCAACTTCCAGTCATTCCAGGCCCAATTTTGACCAGCCCCGAATGAAGGCTATTTAGAAAAAGTGGAATTATAGGTCTAAAAATATAAAATAATTTTTTGATACCCATTTGAGAGATGCAAGTGGGTTCCTGAGCACTCGTAACGTTGAGGCATTCTTTTGCCCATTTCGATCAAATTCATATCGTTTTTGGGTCGAATTTGGTTAACCCCAAATGAAGGTGATTATTGAAAAGAAAAATTATTCATTTGAAAATATGAAATCATATTTGGATACCCATTGGCGAGTTGTACATCTGATCATAATTGCGGGAGAAGATGTGTAGTTCTTGGGCCCCTTTTTCTCAACTTCGTGTCATTCTAGGCCCAAGTATGACCAGCCCCGAATGAAGGCTATTTAGAAAAAGTGGAATTATGGGTTTAAAAATATAAAATGATTTTTTGATACTCATTTGAGAGATGTAAGTGGGTTCCCGAGCGCTCGTAACGTTGAGGCATTCTTTGAACCATTTCGATCAAATTCGTATCATTTTACGATTGATTCTGGTTAACCCCGAATAAAGGTGATTTTTGAAAAGACAAATTCTTCATTTCCAAAGATGAAATCATATTTGGATACCCATTTGAGAGTTGTACACGTGGTCCTAATTTGTGGGAGAAGACGTTTAGTTCTTGGGCCCCTTTTTCTCAACTTCAGGTCATTCTAGGCCCAAGTTTGACCAGCCTCAAATGAAGGCTATTTGGAAGAAGTGGAATTATGGGTTTAAAAATATAAAATAATTTTTTGATACCCATTTGAGAGATAAAGGTGGGTTCTCGAGCTCTCGTAACGTTGAGGCATTCTTTGGCCCATTTTGATCAAATTCGTATGGTTTTAGGGTTGATTCTGGTTAACCCCGAATGAAGGTTTTTTTTGAAAAGAAAAATTCTTCATTTGAAAATACGAAATCATATTTGGATACCGATTTGAGAGTTGTACATGTGGTCTTGATTTTGAGAGAATACATGTAGTTCTTGGGCCCCTTTTTCTCAACTTCAGGTCATTCTAGGCCCAAGTTTTACCAGCCCTGAATGAAGGCTATTTCAAAGAAGTGGAATTATGGGTTTAGAAATATCAAGTAATTTTTTGATACACATTTGAGAGATGCAAGTGGGTTCCGAAGCGCTCGTAACATTGAGGCATTCTTTTGCCTGCGTCAATCAAATTCGTATCGTTTTAGGGTGGATTTTGGTTAACCCCGAATGAAGGTCATTTTTGAAAAGAAAAATTCTTCATTTGCAAATATGAAATCATATTTGGATACCCATTTGAGAGTTGTATACATGGTCCTAATTGCGATCGAAGACGTGTAGTTCTTGGGCCCCTTTTTCTCAACTTCGGGTCATTCTAGGCCCAAGTTAGACCAATCCTGAATGAAGGTTATTTGGAAGAAGTGGAATTATGTAATTAAAAATATAAAATAATATTTTGATACTGATTTGAGAGATGCAAGTGGGTCCCTAGATCTCGCAACGTTGAGGCATTCTTTGTCCCATTTTGATCAAATTCGTATCATTTTAGGGCTGATTCTGGTTAACCCCGAATGAAGGTGATTTTTGAAAAGAAAAATTCTTCATTTGCAAATATGAAATAATATTTGGATACCCATTTGAGAGTTGTACACGTGGTATTGATTGTCAGCGAAGACATGTATTTCTTGGGCCACGTTTTCTCAACTTTGGGTCATTCTAGGCCCAAGTTTGACCAGCCTCGAACGAGGTGGAATTATGGGTTTAAAAATACAAAATAATTTTTGGATACACATTTGAGAGATATAGGTCGGTTCCCGAGCTCTCGCAACGTTGAGGCATTCTTTGGCCCATTTCAATCAAATTCGTATCATTTTAGGGTTGATTCTAGTTAGCCCCGAATGAAGGTGATTTTTGAAAAGAAAAATTCTTCATTTCCAAAGATGAAATCATATTTGGATACCCATTTGAGAGCTGTACATGTGGTCCCGATTGCGAGAGAAGATGTGTAGTTCTTAAGACCCTTTTTCTCAACTTGGGTTCATTCTAGGCCCAATTTTGACCAGCCTCGAATGAAGGCTATTTGGAAGAAGTGGAATTATGGGTTTAAAAATATAAAATAATTTTGTGATACCCATTTGAGAGATAAAGGTGGGTTCCCGAGCTCTCATAGCATTGAGGCATTCTTTGGCCCATTTTAATAAAATTCGTATCGTTTTAGGGTTGATTCTGGTTAACCCTGAATGAACATTATTTTTGAAAAGAAAAATTCTTCATTTGCAAATATGAAATCATATTTGGATACTAATTTGAGAGTTGTACACATGTCTTGATTGCGAGAGAAGACATGTAGTTCTTGGGCCCCTTTTTCTCAACTTCAGATCATTCTAGGCACAAATTTGACCAACCTCGAATGAAGGCTATTTGGAAGAAGTAGAATTATGGGTTTAAAGATACAAAATATTTTTTTGTTACCAATTTGAGAGATGCAAGTGGGTTCTCGAGCGCTCGTAATGTTGTGGCATTGTTTTTCCCATTTCAATCAAATTCGTATCGTTTTAGGGTTGATTCGGGTTAACCTCGAATCAAGATGATATTTGAAAAGAAAAATTCTTCATTTGCAAATATGAAATCAAATTTTGATACCCATTTGAGAGTTGTACATGTGGTCCTAATTGCGACCGAAGACATGTAGTTCTTGGAACCCTTTTTCTCAACTTCTGGTCAAAAAATACAAAATAATTTTTTGATACCCATTTGAGAGATGCAAGTGGGTTCCCAAGTGCTCATAACGTTGAGGCATTATTTTGCCCATTTCGATCAAATTCGTGTCGTTTTAGGGTCAATTCTGGTTAACCTCGAATGAAGGTGATTTTTGAAAAGCAAAATAATTTATTTGCAAATATGAAATCATATTTGGATACCCATTTGAGAGTTGTACACGTGATCCTAATTGTGAGTGAAGACGTGTAGTTCTTGGCCCCCTTTTCTCAACTTTGGGTCATTCTAGGTCTAAGTTTGACCAGCCCCGATTGACGACTATTTAGAAAAAGTGGAATTGTGGGTTTAAAAATATAAAATAATTTTTTGATACCCATTTGAGAGATGCAAGTGAGTTCTCGAGCGCTCGTAACATTGAGGCATTCTTGAAAAGGTGATTTTTGAAAAGACAAATTATTCATTTTGAAAGATGAAATCATATTTGGATACCCTTTTGAGAGTTGTACATGTGGTCCCTATTGTGGGAGAAGAAGTGTAGTTCTTGGGCCCCTTTTTCTCAACTTCGAGTCATTCTAGGCCCAAGTTTGACCAGTCTCGAATGAAGGGTATTTGGAAGAAGTGGAATGATGGATTTAAAAATATAAATTAATTTTTTGATACCCATTTGAGAGATATAGGTGGGTCCCGAGCTCTCGCAACGTTGAGGCATTCTTTGGCCCATTTCGATCAAATTCATATCATTTTAGGGTTGATTCTGGTTAACCCCGAATGAAGGTGATTTTTGAAAATCAAAATTCTTCATTTGCAAATATGAAATCATATTTGGATATAGATTTGAGAGTTGTACACGTGGTATTGATTGCAAGCGAAGACATGTAGTTATTGGGCCCCTTTTTCTCAACTTCAGATCATTCTAGGCCCAAGTTTGAGCAGCCACGAATGAAGGTTATTTGGAAGAAGTTGAACTATGGGTTTAAAAATACAAAATCATATTTTGATATCCGTTTGAGAGATGCAAGTGGGTTCCCGAGCGCTCGTAAAGTTGAGGCATTCTTTTGCATATTTCGATAAAATTCGTATCGTTTTAGGGTTGATTCTAGTTAACCTTGAATGAAGGTGATTTTTGAAAAGCAAAATTCTTCATTTACAAATATGAAATCATATTTGGAAACCCATTTGAGAGTTGTACACGTGGTCCTAATTGCGAGCGAAGATGTGTAGTTCTTGGGCCTCTCTTAACTTCGGGTCATTTTAGGCCCAAGTTTGACCAGCCCCGAATGAATGTTATTTAGAGGAAGTGGAATTATAGGTTTAAAAATATAAAATAATTTTTTGATACCGATTTGAGAGATGCAAGTGGGTTCCCGAGCGCTCATAATGTTGAAGCATTCTTTGGCCCATTTCTATCAAATTCGTATCATTTTAGGGTTGATTTTGCTTAACCCGGAATGAAGGTGATTTTTGAAAAGAAAAATTCTTCATTTTCAAATATGAAATCATATTTGGATACCCATTTGAGAGTTGTACACGTGGTCGTGATTGGGAGCCAAGACATGTAGTTCTTGGGCCCCTTTTTCTCAACTTTGGGTCATTCTAAGCCCAAGTTTGACCAACCTCGAATGGTGTGGAATTATGGGTTTAAAAATACAAAATAATTTTTGATACCCATTTGAGAGATATAGGTGGGTTCTCGAGCTCGGGTTCTCGAGCTCTCGCAATGTTGAGGCATTCTTTGGCCCATTTCGATCAAATTCGTATCGTTTTAGGCTTGATTTTGGTTAATCCCGAATGAAGGTGATTTTTCAAAAGAAAAATTCTTCATTTGCAAATATGAGATCATATCTGGATACCCATTTGAGAGTTGTACATTTGGTCCTAATTGCAGGAGAAAATGTGTAGTTCTTGGGTCCCTTTTTCTCAACTTCGGGTCATTCTAGGCCAAAAGTCGAGCAACCTCGAATGAAGGCTATTTAGAAAAATTGGAATTATGGGTTTAAAAATATAAATTAATTTTTTGATACCTATTTGAGAGATGCAAGTGGGTTCTCGAGCACTACTAACGTTGAGGCATTATTTTGCCCATTTTGATCAAACTTGTATCGTTTTAGGGGGTATTCTAGTTAACCCAGAATGAAGGTGATTTTTGAAAAGCCAAATTCTTCATTTGCAAACATGAAATCATATTTGGATACCCATTTGAGAGTTGTACACGTGGTCCTAATTGCGGGAGAAGACGTGTATTTCTTGGGCCCCTTTTTCTCAACTTCATGTCATTCTAGGCCTAAGTTTGACCAACCCCGAATGAAGGCTATTTGGAACAAGTGGAATTATGGGTTTAAAAATATAAAATAATTTTTTGATACACATTTGAAAGATATAGGTGGTTTCTCGAGCTCTCGCAGCGTTACGACATTCTTTGGCCCATTTCGATCAAATTCGTATCATTTTAGGGTTGATTCTCATTAACCCTGAATGAAGGTAATTTTTGAAAAGACAAATTCTTCATTTCCAAAGATGAAATCATATTTGGATACCCATTTGAGAGTTGTACACATGGTCCCGATTGTGGGAGAAGATGTGTAGTTTTTGGGCCCCTCTTTCTCAACTTCATGTCATTCTATGCCCAAGTTTGAACAACCTCGAATGAAGGTTATTTGGAAGAATTAGAATTATGGTTTTAAAAATATAAAACAATTTTTTTATACCCATTTGAGAGATATAGGTGGGTTACCGAGCTCTCGCAACGTTGAGGCATTCTTTGGCCCATTTTGATCAAATTCGTATAGTTTTAGGGTTGATAGAGAGTTGTACACATGGTCTTCATTGCGAGCGAAGACATGTAGTTCTTGGGCCACATTTTCTCAACTTTGGGTCAATATATGCCTACGTTTGACCAGACTCGAATGAAGAGGAATTATGGGTTGAAAAGAAAAATTCTTCATTTCCAAATATGAAATCATATTTGGATACCCATTTGAGATTTGTACACGTGGTCTTGATTGTGAGCGAAGACGTGTAGTACTTGGGCATCTTTTCCTCAACTTCAGGTCATTCTAGGCCCAAGTTTCGCCAGCCTCAAACGAAGGCGAATTATGGGTTGAAAAGAAAATTTCTTCATTTCCAAATATGAAATCATATTTGGATACCCATTTGAGAGTTGTGCATGTGGTCTTGATTTTGAGTGAAGGCCTATAGTTCTTGGTCCGCTTTTTCTCTGCTTCAGGTCATTCTAGGCCCAAGTTTGACTAGCCTCGAACGAAGTGGAATTATGGGCTGAAAAACAAAATTATTTATTTCCAATTATGAAATCATATTTGGATACCCATTTGAGAGTTGTGCATGTGGTCTTGATTGCGAGCAAAGACGTGTAGTTCTTGGGCCGCTTTTCCTCAACTTCGGGTCATTCTAGGCCCATGTTTGACCAACCTCAAACGAAGTGGAATTATGGGTTGAAAAGAAAAATTATTCATTTCCAAATATGAAATCATATTTGGATACCCATTTGAGAGGTGTGCACGTGGTCTTGATTGCAAGCGAAGACGTGTAGTTCTCATACCACTTTTTCTCAACTTCAGGTCATTCTAGGCTCAAGTTTGACCAGCCTCGAACGAAGTGGAATTATGGGTTGAAAAGAAAAATTCTTCATTTCCAATTATGAAATCATATTTGGATACCCATTTAAGATTTGTACACATAGTCTTGATTACGAGCGAAGACCTGTAGTTCTTGGGCCTCTTTTTCTCAACTTCGGGTCATTCTAGGCCCAAGTTTGACCAGCCTCGAAAGAAGTGGAATTATGGATTGAAAATTAAAATTCTTCATTTCCAAATATGAAATCATATTTGGATACCCATTTTAGAGTTGTACACATGGCCTTGATTGCAAGGGAAGACATGTAGTTCTTGGGCTACTTTTTCTCAACTTTGGGTCATTCTAGGCCTAAGTTTGACCAGCCTCAAACGAAGTGGAATTATGGGTTCAAAAAAAAATTCTTCATTTCCAAATAAGAAATCATATTTGGATACCCATTTGAGAGTTTACACGTGGCCTTGATTGCGAGGGAATACGTGTAGTTCTTCAGCCTCTTTTTCTAAATTTCGGGTCATTCCAGGCCCAAGTTTGACCAACCTCGAACGAAGTGGAATTATGGGTTGAAAAGCAAAGTTTCTTGATTTCCAAATATGAAATCATATTTGGAAACCCATTTGAGAGTTGTACACGTGGTCTTGATTACAAGTGAATATGTGTACTTCTTAGGCCTCTTTTTCTCAACTTCGGGTCATTCTAGGCCCAAGTTTGACTAGCCTCAAAACAAAGTTGAATTTTGGGTTGAAAAGCAAAATTATTCATTTCCAAATATGGAATCATATTTGGATACCCATTTGAGAGTTGTGCACATAGTCTTTATTGTGAGCGAAGACATGTAGTTCTTAGGCCTCTTTTTCTGAACTTCGGGTCAATCTAGGCCCAAGTTTGACCAGCCTCGAACGAAGAGGAATTATGGGTTGAAAAGAAAACCTCTTCATTTCCAAATATGAAATCATATTTGGATACCCATTTCAGAGGGTTATGCATGGTCTTGATTGAGAACGAAGACATGTAGCTCTTCGGCAACGTTTTCTCAACTTCGGGTCATTCTAGGCCTAAGTTTGACCAGCCTTGAACAAAGTGGAATTATCGGTTGAAAAGAAAAATTCTTCATTTCCAAATATGAAATCATATTTGGATACCCATTTGAGAGTTGTCCATGTGTTATTGATTGCGAGCAAAGAGGTGTATTTCCTTAAACACCTTTTCTCGACTTCAGGTCATTCTAGGCCATGGTTTGACCAGCCTCAAACGAAGTGGAATTATGGGTTGAAAAGAAAAATTCTTTATTTCCAAATATGAAATCATATTTGGATACCCATTTGAGAGTTGTACACGTGGTCTTGATTGCGAGCGAAGATGTGTAGTTCTTGGGCCACATTTCCTCAACTTTGGGTCATTCTAGGCCCATGTTTGACCAGCCTCGAACGAAGTGGAATTATGGGTTGAAAAGAAAAATTCTTCATTTCCAAACATGAAATCATATTTGGATACCCATTTGAGAGTTGTGCATGTGGTCTTGATTGCGAGCGAAGAGGTGTATCTCTCGAGGAGATTTTTCTCAACTTTGGGTCATTCTAGGCTCAACATTACCCAGCCTCGAACGAAGTGGAATTATGGGTTGAAAAGAAAAATTCTTCATTTCCAAATATGAAATCATATTGGTATACCCATTTGAGAGTTGTGCACATGGTCTTGATTGCGAGCGAAGATGTGTATTTTTGGGGTCGCTTTTTCTCAACTACAGATCATTCTAGGCCCACGTTTGACTAGCCTCGAACGAAGTGGAATTATGGGTTGAAAAGAAAAATTCTTCATTTCGAAATATGAAATCAAATTTGGATACCCATTTGAGAGTTGTGCACGTGATCTTGATTGTGATCGAAGACGTGTAGTTCTTGGCCCATGTTTTCTCAACTTCGGGTCATTCTAGGCCCAAGTTTGTTGAACCTCTAACGAAGTGCAAGTATGGGTTGAAAAGAAAAATTCTTAATTTCCAAATATAAAATCATATTTGGATACCCATTTGACATTTGTGCACGTGGTCTTGATTGGAAGCAAAGACATGTAGCTTTTGCGCCACTTTTTCTCAACTTCGGGTCATTCTAGGCCAAAGTTTGACCAGCCTAGAACGAAGTGGAATTATGGATTGAAAAGAAAAATTCTTCATTTCCAAATATGAAATCATATTTGGATACCCATTTGACAGGGTTGCACATGGTCTTGATTGAGAGCGAAAACATGTAGTTCTTGGGCCGCTTTTTCTCAACTTCAGGTCATCATAGGCCCAAGTTTGACCAGCCTTGAACAAAGTGGAATTATGGGTTGAAAACCAAAATTATACATTTCCAAATATGAAATCATATTTGGATACCCATTTGAGAGTTGTGCACGTGGTCTTGATTGCGAGCGAAGAAGTGTAACTCTTAGGCCGCTTTTTCTCAACTTCGGGTCATTTTAGGCCCAAGTTTGACCAGCCTCGAACGAAGTGGAATTATGGGTTGAAAAGAAAAATTCTTCATTTCCAAATATGAAATCATATTTGGATACCCATTTGAGAGTTGTGCACGTGATCTTGATTGTGAGCGAAGTTGTGTAGTTCTTGGGCTCTTTTTCTCAACTTCGTGTCATTCTAGGCCCAATTTTGACCAACCTCGATCGAAGTGGAATTAGAGGTTAAAAAGAAAAAATATTCATTTCCAAATATGGAATCATATTTGGATACCCATTTTAGATTTGTGCACGTGGTCTTGATCGTGAGCGAAGACGTGTAGTTCTTGTGTCGCTTTTTCTCAACTTCGGATCATTTTCGGGTCAATTTTTACCAGCCTCGAACGAAGTGGAATTATGGGTTGAAAAGAGAAAATTTTCATTTCAAAATATGAAACCGTATTTGGATTCCCATTTGAGAGTTGTGCACGTGTTCTTGAATGCAAGTGAAGGCATGTCATTATTGGGCCGCGTTTTTTCAAATTTGGGTCATTCTAGGAACAAGTTTTTTCAGCCACGAACGAAGTGGAATAGTGGGTTGAAAAGAAAAATTCTTCATTTCCAAATATGAAATCATATTTGGATACCCATTTGAGAGTTTTGGATGTGGTCTTGATTGCGAGCGAAGACGTGTAGTTCTTGGGCTGCTTTTTCTCAACATCGGGTCATTCTAGGCCCAAGTTTGACCAGCATCAAATGAAGTGGAATTATGGGTTGAAAAGAACAATTCTTCATTTCGAAATATGAAATCAAATTTCGATACCCATTTGAGATTTGTACACGTGGTCTTGATTGCGAGCGAAGATGTGTAGTTCTTGGGCCTCTTTTTCTCAACTTCGGGTCATTCTAGTCTGAAGTTTGCCAGCCTCGAACAAAGTGGAATTATGGGTTGAAAAGCAAAATTCATCATTTCCAAATTTGAAATCATATTTGGATACCCATTTGAGAGTTGTACATGTTGTCTTGATTCCGAGCGAAGACATGTAGGTCTTGGGCCGCTTTTTCTCAACTTTGGGTCATTCTAGGCCCAAGTTCGACGAGCCTCAGATGAAGTGGAATTTTGGGTTGAAAAGCAAAATTCTTAATTTCCAAATATGAAATCATATTTGGATACCCATTTGGGATTTTTACATGTGATATTGATTGCAAGCGAATATGTGTAGTTCTTGGGCAGCATTTTCTCAACTTCAGGTCATTCTAGGCCCAAGTTTGACTAGCCTCGAACGAAGTGGAATTATGAGTTGAAAAGAAAAATTCTTCATTTCCAAATATGAAATTATATTTGGATACCCATTTGAAATTTGTACACATGGTTTTGATTGCGAGCGAAGACGTGTAGTTCTTGGGCCACTTTTTATCAACTTCGGGTGATTCTAGGCCCAAGTTTGACCAGCCTCGAACAAAGTGGAATTATTGGTTGAAAAGAAAAATTCTTCATTTCCAAATACAAAATCATATTTGGATATCTATTTGAGATCTATGCACGTGGTCTTGATTGTGAGCGAAGACGTGTAGTTCTTGGGCCGCTTTTTCTCAACTTCGGGTCATTCTAGGCCCAAGTTTGACCAGCCTCGATCAAAGTGGAATTATGGTTTGAAAAGAAAAATTCTTCATTTCCAAATATGAAATCATATTTGGATACCCATTTGAGAGTTGTGTACGTGGTATTGATTGCGAGCGAAGACATGTAGTTGTTTGGCCGTTTTCTCTCATCTTCAGTTCATTCTAGGCCCAAGTTTGACCAGCCTTGAATGAAGTGGAATTATGGGTTGAAAAGAAAAATTCTTGATTTCCAACTATGAAATCATATTTGGATACCCATTTGAGAGTTTTTCATGTGGTATTGATTGTGAGCAAAGACGTGTAGTTCTTGGGTCGTGTTTTCTCAACTTCAGGTCATTCTAGGCGAAAGTTTTACCAGCCTCGAACGAAGTGGAATTATGGGTCGAAAAGAAAATTTCTTCATTTAAAAATATGAAACCATATTTGGATACCCATTTGAGATTTGTGCACGTGGTCTTGATTGCGAGCGACGACGTGTAGTTCTTGGGCCGATTTTCTCAACTTCGAGTCATTCTAGGCCCAAGTTTGACCAGCCTTGAACGAAGTGGAATTATGGGTTGAAAAGAAAAATTCTTCATTTCGAAATATGAAGTCAAATTTAGAGACCCATTTGAGAGTTGTACACGTGGACTTTATTGCGAGCGAAGACGTGTAGTTCTTGGACCGCTTTTTCTCAACTTTGGGTCATTCCAGGCCTAAGTTTGTTCAGCCTCAAACGAAGTGGAATTATGGGTTGAAAAGAAAAATTATTCATTTCCAATTATGAAATCATATTTGGATTCCGATTTGAGAATTGTGGACATGGTCTTTATTGCGAGCGAAGACGTGGAGTTCTTGGGCCACTTTTTCTCAACTTTGGGTCATTCTAGGCCCAAGTTTGACCAACCTCGAACGAAGTGGAATTATGGGTTGAAAAGCAAAATTCTTCATTTCCAAATATGAAATCATATTTGGATACCCATTTGAGAGTTGTGCGTGTGGTCTTGATTGTGAGCAAAGACGTGTAGTTCTTGGGCCACTTATTCTCAACATCAGGTCATTTTAGGGTCAAGTTTAACCAACCTCGAACGAAGTGGAATTATGGGCTGAAAAGAAAAATTCTTCATTCCCAAATATGAAATCATATTTGTATACCCACTTGAGATTTGTTTACGTGGTCTTGATTGCAATTGAAGACAAGTAGTTCTCAATCCGCTTTTTCTCAACTTCGGATCATTCTAGGCCCAAGATTGACCAACGTCGAACGAAGTGGAATTATGGGTTGAAAAGAAAAATTCTTCATTTCGAAATATGAAATCAAATTTGGATACCCATTTGAGATTCGTGCACGTGGTCTTGATTGTGAACGAAGACATGTAGTTCTTGGGCTGCTTTTTCTCAACTTCCAGACATTCTAGGCCCATGTTTGACCAGCATCGAACGAAGTGGAATTTTGGGTTGAAAAGCAAAATTCTTCATTTCAAAATATCAAATCATATTTGGATACCCATTTGGGATTTCTACATGTGGAATTGATTGCGAGCGAAGACATGTAGTTCTTGGGCCACATTTTCTCAACTTCAGGTCATTTTAGGCCCAAGTTTGACCAGCCTCTAACGAAGTGAAATTATGGATTGAAAAGCAAAATTCTTCATTTCCAAATATGAAATCATATTTGGATACCCATTTGAGAGTTGTACATGTGGTCTTGATTGTGAGTAAAGACGTGTAGTTCTTGGGCCGTTTTTTCTCAACTTCAGGTAATTCTAGGCCCGAGTTTGACCAGCCTTGAACGAAGTGGAATTATGGATTGAAAAGAAAAATTCTTCATTTCCAAATATGAAATCATATTTGGATACCCATTTGAGATTTGTACACGTGGTATTGATTGTGAGTGAAGACGTGTAGTTCTTGGGCCGTTTTTTCTCAATTTCGGGTCATTCTAGGCCCAAGTTTGACCAGCGTCGAACGAAGTGTAATTATGGGTTGAAAAGAAAAATTATTCATTTCAAAATATGAAATCATATTTGGATACTCCTTTGATAGTTTTGCACGTGGTCATGATTGCGAGTGAAGACGTGTAGTTCTTGGGCCGCTTTTTCTCTACTTCAGGTCATTCTAGGCCCAAGTTTGACTAGCCTCGAACGAAGTGGAATTATGGGTTGAAAAGAAAAAATCTTCATTTCCAAATATGAAATCATATTTGGATACCCATTTGAGAGTTGTGCATGTGGTATTGATTGCGAGCAAATACGTGTAGTTCTTGGGCTTCTTTTTCTCAACTTCAGGTCATTCTAGGCCCAAGTTTGACCAACCTCAAACGAAGTGGAATTATGGGTTGAAGAGAAAAATTATTCCTTTCCAAATTTGAAATCATATTTGGATACCCATTTGAGAGTTGTGCACATGGTATTGATGGTGAGAGAAGACGTGTAGTTCTTGGATCGCGTTTTCTCAACTTCGGGTCATTCTAGCCCCAAGTTTGACAATACTCGAGCGAAGTGGAATTATGGGTTCAAAAGCTAAACTCTTCATTTCCATATATGAAATCATATTTGGATACCCATTTGAGATTTGCACACGTTTTCTTGCTAACGAGCAAAGACCTGTAGTTCTTAGGCCTCTTTTTCTCAACTTCGGGTCATTCTAGGCCCAAGTTTGACCAGCCTCGAAACGAAGTTGAATTATGGGTTGAAAAGAAAAAATATTCATTTCCAAATATGAAATCACATTTGGATACCCATTTGAGATTTGTGCATGTGGTATTGATTGTGAACGAAGAAGTATAGTTTTTGGGCCACTTTTTCTCAACTTCGGGTCATTATAAGCCCAAGTTTGACCAACGTCGAATGAAGTGGAATTTTGGGTTGAAAAGAAAAATTCTTCATTCCCAAATATGAAATCATATTTGGATACCCATTTGAGAGTTGTGCAAGTGGTATTGATTGCGAGTGAAGACGTGTAGTTCTTCGGTCACTTTTTCAACTTTGTGTCATTCTAGGTCCAATTTGACCAGCCTCGAACGAAGTGGAATTATGGGTTGAAAAGAAAAATTCTTCATTTCCAAATATGAAATCATATTTGTATACCCATTTGAAATTTGTGTACGTGGTCTTAATTGCTAGCGAAAACATGTAGGTCTTGGTTCGCGTTTTCTCAACTTTGGGTCATTCTAGGCCCAAGTTTGACCAGCCTCAAACGAAGTGGAATTATGGGTTGAAAAGAAAAATTCTTCGTTTCCAAATATGAAATTATATTTGGATACCCATTTGAGAGTTATGCACGTGGTTTTGATTGTGAGCGAAGACGTGTAGTTCTTGGGCCGCTTTTTCTCAACTTCGGGTCATTCTAGGCCCAAGTTTGACCAGCCTCGAACGAAGTGGAATTATGGGTTGAAAAGAAAAATTCTTCATTTCCAAATATTAAATCATATTTGGATACTGATTTGAGAGTTGTGCACGTGGTCTTGATTGCGATAGAAGACGTGTAGTTCTTGGGCCGCTTTTTCTTAACTTTGGGTCATTCTAGGCTCAAGTTTGACCAGCCTCAAACGAAGTGGAATTATTTGTTGAAAAGCAAAATTCTTCATTTCCAAATATGAAATCATATTGGGATACCCATTTGAGAGATGTGTGCATGGTCTTGATTGCGAGCGAAGATGTGTAGTTTTGGGGTCGCTTTTTCTCAACTCCAGATCATTATAGGCCCAAGTTTGACTAGCCTCGTACGAAGTGGAATTATGGGTTGAAAAGAAAAATTATTCATTTCGAAAGATGAAATCAAATTTGGATACCCATTTGAGAGTTGTGCACGTGGTCTTAATTGGGAGTGAAGACGTGTAATTCTTGGGCCGCTTTTTCTCAACTTCGGGTCATTCTAGGCCCAAGTTTGACCAGCGTCGAAGGAAGTGGAATTTTGGGTTGAAAAGCAAAATTCTTCATTTCCAAATATGAAATCATATTTGGATACCCATTTCAGAGTTGTGCAAGTGGTCTTGATTGCGAGTGAAGACGTGTAGTTCTTCGGCCGCTTTTTCAACTTTGTGTCATTCTAGGTCCAAGTTTGACGAGCCTCAAACAAAATGGAATTATGGGTTGAAAAGAAAAATTCTTCATTTCCAAATATGAAATCATATTTGTATACCCATTTGAGAGTTGTGTACGTGGTCTTGATTGCGAGCGAAGATGTGTAGTTCTTGGTCCGCGTTTTCTCAACTTCAGGTCATTCTAGGCCCAAGTTTGACGAGTCTCGAACGAAGTGGAATTATGGGTTGAAAAGCAAAATTATTCATTTCCAAATATGAAATCTTATTTGGATACCCATTTGAGATTTTTTCATGTGTTCGAAGATGTGTAGTTCTTGGGCTGCTTTTTCTCAACTTCGGGTCATTCTAGGCCCAAGTTTGACCAACCTCGAACGAAGTGGAATTATGGGTTGAAAAGAAAAATTATTCATTTCCAAATTTGAAATCATATTTGGATACCCATTTGAGATTTGTGCACGTGGTCTTGATGGTGAGTGAAGACGTGTAGTTCTTGGACCGCTTTTTCTCAACTTCGGGTCATTCTAGCCCCAAGTTTGACCAGCCTCGAATGAAGTGGAATTATGGGTTGAAAAGAAAAATTCTTCATTTCCAAATATGAAATCATATTGGATATCCATTTGAGAGTTGTACATGTGGTCTTGATTATGAGTGAAGACATGTAGTTCTTAGGCCTCTTTTCTCAACTCCGGGTCATTCTAGGCCCAAGTTTGACCAGCCTCGAAACGAAGTTGAATTATAGGTTGAAAAGAAAAATTATTCATTTCCAAATATGAAATCATATTTGGATACCCATTTGAGAGTTGTACAGGTGGTCTTGATTGCAAGCGAAGATGTGTAGTTCTTGTGCTTCTTTTTCTCAACTTCGGGACATTCTAGGCCCAAGTTTGACCAACCTCAAACGAAGTGAAATTATGGGTTGAAAAGAAAACTTCTTCATTTCCAAATATGAAATCATATTTGGATACCCATTTGAGACTTGTGCACGTGGTCTTGATTGTGAGCGAAGATGTGTAGTTCTTGGGCCGCGTTTTCTCTACTTTGGGTCATTCTTGGCCCAAGTTTGACTAGCCTTGAACAAAATGGAATTTTGGGTTGAAAAACAAAATTCTTTACTTCCAAATATGAAATCATATTTGGATACCCATTTGAGATTTGTGCACGGGGTCTTGATTGCGAGCGAATATGTGTAGTTTTGGGGTCGCTTTTTCTCAACTACGAATCATTCTAGGCCTAAGTTTGACCAACCTCGAACGAAGTGGAATTTTGGGTTGAAACGAAAAATTCTTGATTTTGAGATATGAATGCAAATTTGGATACCCATTTGAGATTTGTGCATGTGGTCTTGATTGCGATCAAAGATGTGTAGTTCTTGGGCCGTTGTTTCTCAACTTCAGGTCATTCTAGGCCCAAGTTTGTTGAGCCTCAAACGAAGTGGAATTATGGGTTGAAAAGAAAAATTATTCATTTCCAAATATAAAATCAGATTTGGATACCAATTTGAGAGTTGTGCACATGGTCTTCATTGCGAGCGAAGACGTGTCGTTTTTGCGTCGCTTTTTCTCAACTTCGGGTCATTCTAGGCCCAAGTTTGACCAGCCTCAAACGAAGTGGAATCGTGGGTAGAAAAGAAAAATTCTTCATTTCCAAATATGAAATCATATTTGGATACCAATTTGAGAGGGTTGCACATGATCTTGATTGAGAGAGAATGCATGTAGTTCTTGGGCTGATTTTTCTCAACTTCGGGTCATTCTAGGCCCAAGTTTGACCAACGTCGAACAAAATGGAATTATGGGTTGAAAACCAAAATTCTTCATTTCCAAATATGAAATCATATTTGGATACCCATTTGAGAGTTGTGCACGTGGTCTTGAATGCGAATGAAGATGTGTAGTTCTTGGGCCGCTTTTTCTCAACTTCGGTTCATTCTAGGCCCAAGTTTGACCAGCCTCGAAAGAAGTGGAATTATGTGTTCAAAAGCAAAATTCTTCATTCCCAAATATGAAATCATATTTGGATACCCATTTGAGAGTTGTGTAGGTGGTCTTGATTGCGAGCGAAGACGTGTAGTTCTTGGTCCTCTTTTTCTCAACTTCGTGTCATTCTAAGCCCAAGTTTGACCAGCCTCGATTGAAGTGGAATTATGGGTTGAAAAGAAAATTTCTTCATTTCCAAATGTTATGTTGATACGAAGTTTAATTTTGTATCCCTTTAAACCTGAAGCTTCTCTTTTTCCTAGTCATGGGGCCGCTCTTAATCCTAAAAAAGAGTAAACAATCTTTCAATTTTTTGCATTTTAAGATTCAGCATTTCACAAAGCATGTTTTCCTAATAAACAACTCCAAATTTCCCGATGCCGAAATCCCAAAAAGGATTTATATTAATGTAATAATAAAAAAAGGAAAAGGTAGGTGCTATAAACCCCGACGCGCGTTTCACAAAGTATCCTCTAATTGTGATTAATTAAACTCTTAAAAACAATCAACATTTTAATCTTTCGCGATTCGGGTTTCTTTGTATCAAAGTGTTGTCAAAGCGCTAGCCCTTGAACTCCCAGTCCTCGATTTTCCAAAAGGAAGAAGTTAATTACTAATCTTAATTGATTAAAGCGTTAATACAAGTAATCAACGCATAAACTAATCCCATCACGATTTCCCGATTCAGGATTTGCTCATGACATATTTCATGGATACAGGATCCTCGAAATTCTAAAATGAGAAATCACGAGTTTTATTTAACAAAGTTTAAAATGAAATTAAGTTAGTTTAAAATGAGATTATTAAATATTTAAAAGAATGTTTTGCGTTTCGCATTTCGGGATTCATTGAGAGCAGTCCTTTCGAAGCTTTAGTTTGAAATCATTGATATATGGTATTTTCATAACGGACGAATAGAGATTTTTTTTTATTTAACTGCGTATCTCTGGGCATATCTCCCCCGTTAAGACATTAAAGTTTTACCACCTGTCTCACTGTGTCCGTCCTAAGAAGAGTTAAATTTTAATAGAGGTTTGGTTTTTCGAATTTCATTCTTATCGTTTGAATTCAGAAGTGAATTGCATTCAGCAAACTAATACATTTCTCTCTGCGACATAAATTCATTCTAAACATGAACATTATGGCACCTAGAAAGGCACCCATGAAAAGTGAAGAAGCAGCTGAAAGTTCAAGCCCAGAAGGAGATGTCATGTCTAATACTACACCGCATGCCATAGATTCCATCAAATCATGGAGGCAAATTTTTGAAACCCAGGACTACGAAATCAAGAATTTTCCCGATGATTCTAAAAACAAACTACAGGACATACAAGAGTCTGAACTTCATAATGTAGCCACGCACCCACGACTCATGACATACAACGACATGATTAGTTGGGCTTTGGAGAGTACAAACGTGAAAACCAGAAGCATTTTGAACAGCCAAGGGTTGTCATCAGCTCTTTCAGAGCGAAACATATACAAGTAATGTATAAACTATCTCCCAATTCTAAGTACATTTACAATAAATAATTTGTAAGTGAATTTCAAAGGAAAGAATGCACAGAAGAAGACCAAACATAAGCCGACATAATCAAAGACTGGTGGAGACACCCACAAAAATTAAGGGTCGATACCCATAACGTTTATTCCACAGCCTCTTTGAATGAGTACATGGTTTATGTGGCTATGATGTTATGTAGACTTTTCAGGAAGAAAAGTCCTACCCATTTCCCTGCAGAATGGGTGCCCCTTTTACATGAAGCAGTCGAAGGATATAGCTTCAACCGGAACAAAATTATATCAAATAACCTAGCTAAGGAGGTTATGGAGTATCAAACTGTGATATCCAATGGCCGACCAGTAGCCTTTTACATGTCGGCATATATCATGGACGCTATATGTTTCACGACTCCTTTCCCTTTGATGAATTGGAGTTGGAACCCAACCTACACTGAACCAATTCATGAATATCATTCTAAGTTATGGAAAGAAAATGTTAAGGATTCTTTTTATGAAATTTATCATTTCATGGTGATACCAGTGTATCATATACTGTATGGTTGCACACCCCCCGTATTTCAGAGTCGGTCATTGGAAATCTCAAGGCGGTTGTCGATTGGTTTATTGAGGAGAATTTATCCTATATCATGGTTTTTGGATGCTCTATCCATCCTCATGCACTTCCTAAATTCCTCCCTGACAGACTGGTGTGCAGGGAGGTAGCTCATCAGATAATAATAGGCGGTATTGGAATAGAACTGAAGACAACTCAAAAGAAATTTTGGCCAGTCTTTCCCGTACAGATTGGAAAGTTTTCGCTAGTCAACCTAGGTCATTCTAAGGTTGAAGTTGCAGTCCTAGAGGAGGTCAAGTTGGTGAATATAGAACATAGGAAGAATGAACCTTATCAAACAGTGGGAAGACGCATGGCTCACTATGGCATGAAAGCATTTGAACATGAGGAATCCCCTCGCGATGACATTTTCAAAGGGGTCAAAACCTATGAGGAAGTGTTAGACAAGGTATGAGCGCTATCATCTGATTTGAAAACTAGTCTTCTGGCCTTCCGGAGACATAGACGAAGAGTTTTTCCTAAAGTATTGCAGGGCGAAGCAACAACATCCCCTTTCGAACAAGAAAAAATTTCCCTTGACTCCGGACAGAAAGAACAGAATAAAACAGACACTGAGGAAAACCCACAGGAGGTCAAAGGGTCTTCACAAAACAAAGAAGTCCCACAGATAGCGAAACCAGGAGAAGAAGTAGAAAAAGCATCTGAGACACCTCCCGAGTCCAGTCAATCTACCCCCCCTTCACCATATACTATTCATATTGATGCTCCCAATACCACAGGGGAAACAAAATCCACAGAGTTGGGTAATCCCATCACTTCTTTGAACCCTTTACAATCTACTTTTGGTTTACCTCAGGGAGGAGTCATATATGCTAGCGACCTCAACCCTATCTCCAGAGAAGAAATTCCTCCCTCTTATTACTTATTCAGTAAAAAGAGGAAGGTTGTATTAAAACAGGAGATCTATATGAGAGAAGGTGGTATGGTAAAGAAACATAGAGTGTTGGTGGATAGTCAAAACTTGGAAGAGGGATATTTCACTACAGAGGTGGCAGGCTCCATGGGAGCGCTGGAAACAACAAATCGTTTCACCGTTAGCAATATGAGAGCAAGGTTGTTACAAAGTAACCACAGGATAATCCAGTTGCAAGATAAACTAAAAGATACCGAGAAAAATATCAAAGAAGAAATAAATAAAGGTCTAGAGCAGGCCAGAGTTGCTGACAAGTAAGAAATTCAATCGCTTAAAACAAGTCTAGATGAGATGAACGAGAAAATGAAGACTAGCCAAATACAAGTTATTCGGCAAGAAGAATTGGTAAGACAACTACAGGATAAATTGAATTCAATTAAAGGCCAGGTTATAGACCTGAAAGTTTTTCAGGACCAATCACTGGAAATACATGAAAAGATAGAAGCTGAGCAACAAAAAGTAATCTCCCAAGTAGAGATTATTCAGAATTATTTTCAGGAAACAAACAATTCTTTGGATAACATTATTTTTAAAGAAAAAGAAGCTAAAGAAGCAAGGTCCACTTTCCAAAAGGCAGTTGTATGTTCTGAAAACAAAGAAGTATCAAAAATTCTAAAGCTTTCTGTCACAGAGAAGATTAGAGGTGATATCATGCTCAAGGTATGGGAAAATAACATAGCAAAATATAAGAAAATAGTCAAAGAAATCAAAGATGATTGTGAAAGAATCTTTGATTTATTGGACAAGGAATCATTAGGTATTGGAAGAGACAATTGCACTGGGCAATTAGGACAGATAAACATTTTAAGACACCAATTGAATTTCAAAGAGGTTCGAACGAAATTCAATTGGAAATTTCACAATTAAAGGAAATGGATGTTACCCTAATAGACAAGTGGCTAGTGAAACCAAACTTGAAATTTCAATCAATCAAGTTTGATGGTAAAGAAATTGAAGATCAACTTCTAGAAACTCAGAGAAAATTCTATTTATTTGAAGCAAAGGATCTACGAGAGTCTCCCGGAAATTTCGTACATTTTCTTGAAAAATGTATTGAATGTATCAGATCAAAAGAAGGAGATACTTCAGTAAAACAATGAAGTATCATTTTCAAAAATTATATTATCGAGATGATAGGAAAACAAATCATAATCATGCAAACGGTTGGAGTTTGCAATTCTTGTAACCGTTTGCCTCTAGGGGTTAGGAGATCACCAACCAACAATCATCAGGGGTCTAGTACAAATATAATTTGAAGATACTGAGAAATGGCTTTTTCTGGGCACATTGTAATGACTAATTGATAAATATTTTTGAATTAATATGAATGCAGATTGAAGATTCCAGATCTGGTTGAATTTGATTTATGTGTTTCTTCGTTTTTTCATATTTTTCATATATCTTTTTAATGAATGCTTAACTACAATTTAGTACAACCTCTACTGTGGTAAACAATTATTCTTGCAATTTAATCATTTACAACTTTTCCTCTGTGTCAGCTATCAATAGATATAAGACCTGCAAATGTTTTAATTTTCAATATCATATGCTTCATTAAGAGTTTTTCCTTATTATTTTCTTCTTCTGTCAACAAAGTGAGATTCCTCTTTAATTGATGCCTCACCCTGTTCGACATCTTTATGTTTTCTTTTCACTTCATGCATATCCCCTTTTTCAAAATTTAACTCAGATACCAGAAATGACCTTTGGTTTCGTCACACTATTAATTCAAGGTTTTTGGAGTTATTTTTTACATGTTTTGAAGCAGAAATAATGAACTCTTAAAGAAAACACAAGATTTTACCCTTTCTATCCTTTTCACCCATGACTATCCCAGTCACAAGACAACCTAATATCGAACATGGACTATCGGATCAAACGAGCATTGCTTTGAATTTATTTAACACCATCTTATAGACAGCAAACAACCAAGTTGAGTTAGAACGTTTGTGGGCAGTAATTGAAAGAGACATTAGTATCCAGGAAAATTGGGAAGCTAGACAGAGACAGTTAAGGAATCAGCCCTAGCCCTTTCATGAAATATACCTTTTATCCTTAGCCCTCTTTTTCTTTTCAGATGCCTTGACAGTGTACTTTAGAGACTTAAAGTACAAACTCAGGAACAACGTCTTTTTGGCATCGTTGTCGGGGATTGAAGAAATGAAACTTTTCCCCGGGAAGAATGACATTGACATTTTCTATCTTTGATAGTGAACAAGGATCAAAAACATTATAAGGCTACCTTTATCTTTCACTTGGCGACTCCACGATAAATAAACTAGCTTTTAACTGAAAGAATACCAGAAGAAACCCAGGCGACAAACCGACTTCGCATGTCCTAGATCCAGAAAGAAATTTAAAATCAAGAATATATATTGAACAGACTATATCATCGATAAATAGGTTTTATCAACCTAAATCTACAAAGTCGAAAACTAGTGATATTTTTGAAGGATCGAATACCCCATCGTATCACGGGGGATTACCTACCAATAAGATTACAACCTTCGAGCCTGGTTTGGCCTCGCCTGATTTTAAAATTGAGATTTTCCCAACGGTTTCTTTCACCAACAGAGGTAAGAAATCCACATCACTTCCTGCTCTGATTGACACTTCTTCACTCTGCGAAGTTCATTTTCCTATCTCTCAGAACTCCTACGATCATCCTATTCTTCTTGACACAACTTTTGCTGATTCTCCTTTATATTCACTCTGTGAGTCTGAAGAAACTAGTCCACTTTTCCCTAGTTCACCTTCCTCGAGTTTCCTATATCTTGATAACAAATTTCCTGAAACCCTTCCTCATAATTTCCAAGCAACAACTTCTAAATCCCCAATGGCCACGGCCGGAGGAGGTGTTGTTGGGGGTTGGAGGAGGAGGAGCAGGCAGCCAAGTACCACCCCCTAGAATCTTTGAAGAGGTGGTTGTTAGATATGCCCCTTTGATCCTCCTAGTTCCCCTACATGACTTACCTAAAAACAACATGAATAATCTTCCAAAATTCACAAGAGAGGGTGATTTGAATGTCACCGAACACATCAATTTCTTTGACCAATTCATCGATATACTTGGAATCGAACATCAAGACATCTATTTGAGACTCCTGGTCCAAAATTTTGAAGGAAAGGTAAGAACCTGGTTCCAAGGCCTAGCAGCAGGATCTATACCGTCTTATGAGGAACTTGAAAATTATTTTACTAGACAGTGGGGGGAAAGGAGAGATCATCTCTATTATCTAACTAAATTTGGGGCTCTAAGAAAGAAACACTCTAAATCAGTTCTCGAGTTCACTCAGAGGTTAAACAAATTGTATAATAAGATCCTAGCTGAGGTCAAACCCTCCCAACCTACAATGAAAGTAACCTTCATTGAGTCTTTCGACCCTGATTTCTCCCTGTTATTGAGGGAGAGGAGATCAATAGACATCACTAAGATGCAAGATGATGCCTTAGAGATTGATTCAAACATGATGGCATCAGGAAAGTTGAAAACCAAATTTGAAACTGGAAACAAAGAAACCAGAAGATATAGAGGTCAAGGGGGACCATATGGATCAGGAAGATCTTCAGAAGACAAAATAGATGACATGGAAAAAATAATCAAAGAGCTCTCAAATAATATCTTAAGGATGGAACTAGATCAAGTGAAAAATGAGCATTTTCCCAGAAAGGATTTCAGAAGGAATCCTAACCCTCAAAATCCACCAAGACAGTTTAAGAACGAGGATCAAAAAATCCAAAACCCCTTTAAAAGAGAAAACTTTATCAGAGCAGAAGATGTGGACGATTTTGAGGAACTAGAAGAAGACATCAATAATCTTGGTGATGACTACCTAAAACCTTTTTTAACAAAACAAGATTATGAAAGATCTGCGACTACAAAATATAGATCCAAAAATAACAAACACAATGGTATTATTGAAGATTCAACCTATCAGGAAATTGCAAATGATAAAATGGCCAAACTCCACCAAAAGTACAATCTAAGGCCTAGAAACAAGAGCCTTGCAACTCCCTCAGTGAAAAAGATTTTGCCGAGGGGTGAAACAGACAAGTCAATTTCAAAAAATGACGCGAAACAGAGTATAAGAACTAGAACCGTTGACACACAGCCTACCAAGACAATGCTAGAAGAGACATCAGCTGCAAACACGCAGAAAAAGGAGGACCCTATAATTGAAACTAAAACCTCACTACTAAAGAAAGATGAAAAGAACGGGGTAGAAAACCAAATCATAGAGATAGAAAAAACAATAGGAAGTTTTAATCTGGAAAATGAAATAAATAACATTAAAATCCCTATACCTCTTGTTGAATTGGCGAAAAACCCAATTTACAAGAAACAAATCGCCAAATTAATCAGTTTTTCAGAAAACAAAAGTCAGACTAATGTTATAAATTTAGAAGATGACAAGCCTAACATAATTTTTGGCCCACATTTCAATGGTGCCACAGACATCGTCACCCATTTCTATATCACTTTGACTGTGCACGATCGCTTACTCCATAACTGCATGTTAGATTCTAGAGCCTCTCACAATGTAATGCCTAAATCCATTATGGAGAGACTCAGTCTTGAAATTACAGACCTTATGGAGATTTATATTATTTTGACTCAAGAAAGGTTAAGTGTATAGGTATGATAAAGGATTTAGTCATAAATCTTACACAGATACCCGCGAAAGGCATTCTAATGGATGTAGTCGTCGCTGATATACCCCCGAAGTATGGTATGCTCTTATCAAGGTCTTAGGGAGCTAAACTTGGTGGATCCCTCCAAATCGACATGACGTATGCTAAGATCTTGGTCTTTGGAGGACAGTTCACGCATTTGTATAGAGAAACCAGATTAGCATTCATGGTAAGTGATCCACATAACCAAAACAACTACCCTATTTATATTGCTGACCAATATTTAGGCAATTGTATTTTATCTATCGATGATGATATCGATATGTGTATAGAAGAAAGTTGTATAGAAAATAAAAAAGAAAAAGAAAAAATAAAACATGATGTATATAGCATTGTTGTTTGGAAGATGTTTTTTGATGGTGCCTCGTCTAATTTTGGGGCCGAAGCTGGGGTGTTTTTTGTAGCTCCTAATGACAAATTTTTTATCCCTTTCTCTTATAGATTACAGTGTAATACCGACCACACTAACAATGCATGCGAGTATAAATCCCTAGTACTAGGATTGGAAGATGCCAGGAGAATGAAAATTAAAAACTTGGAAGTCTTCGGCAATGCAGAGCTAATCATGAAACAGGTAAATCATCAATACCAGGCCGAACATCCTAGGTTAAGATATTATCGAAATTTTGTTTGGGATATGATTGAAAACTTTTTATCCTCTGTTAATGTTCATTATATTCCAAGAGCAGAAAATCAACAGGCTGATGCATTAGCCAAAGCAGCATCAACATTCACACCTCCCACTACTTTCAAATTAAAATACCATATACTAATGAGACATAGGCCTTCCATACCGAACAACATACAAAATTGGCAAGTTTTTGAGGACGATGAACAACTCTGCAAATTTTTAGAGACAGTAGATGACCTTGTTGAAATGCATGTTGACCAAGAAAACCAGAATGATCCTATTTGGATCATGCAGGAAGGCGAAGAACACCAAAAGTTTCATGATAAAATCACTAACCACCGGATGCGTGTTTTAAAAAATAATCAGATACCTAAGGGTATGATCCCCTTATAAAGGCTATTTAGTCATGATGACATTCCTTTGAATACTACCTTACAACCTCAGCCAGAGGAGGTCGAGGATTGTGATGTAGGTACTAAAGAAGTTCCTAGGTTGGTGAAATTATCCAAATATCTGTCTCCAGAAATCAAAAGAAAGTATGCAGATTTACTTAGACAATATAAGGATGTTTTTTCTTGGTCTTATGATGAATTGAGAACTTATGACACTACCATTATGGAACATAAAATTCCTTTGAAGCCAGGCGTCAAACCTTTTAAGCAAAAACTCAGGCAGATTAACCCCATCCTACTACTAGTAATAGAAAAAGAAGTCAAAAAAATCATGGACACTAAAATCATTGTCCCACTAAGATACTCTGAGTGGGTAGCCAATTTAGTCCCAGTGAGAAAGAAAAATGGTGAGATCAGACTGTGTGTAGATTTCAGAAACCTCAATTGATCCTCACTTAAAGACAATTATCCATTACCTAAGATGGATTATGTTTTAGAAAAAGTAGTTGGAGCTAACATAATGTCCATGATTGGTGGTTTTTCATGTTACAATCAGATCGCAGTACACCAAGATGACAAAGAAAAAATGGCGTTCACTACCCCTTGGGGTAATTTTATGTATGAAAAAATGCCTTTTAGTTTAATGAATGCAGGGGAAACTTTTCAATGAGCCATGGATATCTCTTTCGTGGGAGAAAGAGATAAGTTCATTATTATCTATCTTGATGACCTGACTATTTTCTCTAAGTCTGATGCAGAACATTTAATACACCTCAAACAAACTTTCGAGAAATGTCACAAATTCGGTTTGTCACTTAATCCCAAGAAATATCATTTCGCAATGCAAGAAGGTAAACTCTTGGGTCATATCGTTTCTAGAGATGGAATCAAAATCGATCCCAAAAGGGTCGAGGCGATAAATACCATAAATATTCCTAGAAATGTAAAAGAAATTCAATCTTTTTTAGGAAAAATAAAATTCTTGAGAAGATTCATCCCTAACTTTGCCGAAATTGTTAAATTGATTACAGATATGCTTAAAAAGAACAGTGAGGTGAAATGGACAAGCAAAGCCAAATCTTCGTTTCAACGAATCAAGAAAGTAATAAGCGAAGAACCAGTCCTGGCAAGCCCGGATTACACAAAATATTTTTTGATTTTTTCTTTTTCCTCTGAACACACAATCACAGTTGTCTTGTTACAGAAAAATGAGGAAGGTTTTGAGTCACCTATAGCATTTTTTAGCAGAAGTCTCATAGACACTGAGTTGAAATATGACATATTAGAAAAATAATCTTACGCAATGGAAAAATCTCTCAAGGCTTTTAGAACCTACGTTTTGCACTCAAAGATCATTGGCTACATGCCTTCAAGTTATGCTAAAGATATACTAGTGCAACTAGACAACGATGGAAGAAGAGGCAGGTGGCTGGCTAAAATCTAGGAGTTCGACCTGGAATTCAAACCAACTAAAATTATCAAAGGTCAGGGTCTGGCCAAATTGCTAGCCGAATCAAATTTGATAGTACTTGGAATAAATCAATTGCAAGAGAGCGAGGGATTTATAGAAATAGATGAGCTTGACGTTACTGCACACACAACTGATATCCAATACAAGTTCTCCACTTCAGTCTGGTATCACGATATTGTTTCTTACCTGTTGACCCTTCAATGTCCCAGTGAGTTAACCCCTTCTAAAACTAGGACACTGAAGTTACATGCTATAAAATATTGTATCATAGATGGTAAATTGTATTGGAAAGACCCTCTGGGTTTTCTGCTGAGTTTCTTAGTCAAGACCGAAACAGAAAGGGTTATTGATGAATTCCACGTGGGAGTGTGCAGAGGACACCATGTTTGGTGGGCAACAACTTATAAAATTTTAAGAGCCAGGTATTACTGGCCTCAATTATTCACAGATGTGAACACTAAAGTCTGAACTTGTACTCCTTGTCAGATGTTTATAGGAAAACAGAAAGTCCCAGCCTTACCTTTAGTCCTGGTTAAAATCAAAGCTCCATTTTAGCAATGGGGTCTTGATTTTATTGGAGAAATTCATCCCCACTCTAGCGCACAACACAAGTGGATTCTAACTGCTACAAACTACTTCACTAAATGGGTGGAAGTTGTTCCTACGAGAAAATTTGCAACTGACTCAGTAGTAATAAGTTTCCTAGAAGAAAATATTCTATCTAGGTTTGGTTGTCTCCGAAAGATAGTCACTGATAATGCGCAAGCATTTAAGTCAATGGAAATGATCATATTTTGCCAAAAATATAACATCATATTGGGACACTCCACAACCTACTATCCACAGGGTAATAGCCTAGCTGAATCATCTAATAAAAGTTTGATTACCATGATAAAAAAGGTTTTGACTGAAAACAAAAAAGCATGGCATATCCATTTAAAATATGCTCTATGGGATAACAACATAAGTACCAAAATATCAATTGGGATTTCCCCTTTTCAAATGGTATATGGCACCGATGTCATCTTACCAATAAATATTTCTCTACCCGTGATGAAACTTTGGCAAGATTCAAATGAAGAACCCAACGATGTTACCAGGAGGATAAACCAGCTAGTTGAAGTTCATCAAAATCGGGCCGAAGTGAATGAAAGATTACAAAGATATCAGGATAACATGAAGGCCTTATTCGATCGAAAAGATAAAGATAGAGATTTCCTCCCTGGTGATCTGGTCCTGAAATGGGAAGCCAGGAGAGAAGACACTGGTAAACATGGCAAGTTTGATCCAATATGGTCCAACCCATATAAGATTTCAGCTTCTAAGGGAAAAAACGTTTTTTTATTAGAAAATCTCGATGGAAACATTCTCAATGCCCCTGTAAATGGGCAGCACCTCAAACAATTCATGCAGTAATGTGTTTCTGAACTCTCATTGTACATACAGGTTTGTTTTCATGCTTACTGTATAATTTCATTTCCTCGGTAATTTTTTTCACCAATATATATATATATATATATATATTCATGAGATTTCCTGACAATCAGCATGCTGACTTATTTAGCAGAAAAGTTGTTGACCAACCAAGAAACTAGAGATGCTTAAAAGGCGACAAGTGCATATAAGTATATTAATTCTCTTCCGATGAAAAAGGTAAGGAATTAACATCCTTTTGGCTAGCAAACTAGGAGTTACCAAGGTATGATATTTTTCTCTGAAAATTCAAGCTAAATTACCCTAAGAGATACGAATAAATAAATCATTAGTTCAATTGATGTTGATGTTATCACTAAAAAAAAAAAAACTTTAAGAACGGTTATGTGTGTTGTAGTCCTTCTGAAGCCCTTTACTTTCCCCTTAAGCACAGTGAAGCCCAATTCTCACCTGGCCTTGAATGTTTATCATGAGTTCTTTGAGAAAAGAAAGGTTTCACTTTGGTTCTGAAAATTCTCAATCAAACTTTAAAAAACGAGAATAGGTTGAGTTTATAGTTCTTTAACTTTAGTTGAACCAGAAGTGTGCCTAGGTTAATCCTAACCTTATTAACTCTCCTAACAGGAATAAACTGATTCATTTTGCTCAAGGAAATCCCTTAAAAAGATGTCAAGAAGTTTTCCTCAAGAATTTCCCTTAAGCCAATGATGTTTAAAGGCAAGAGAGAGGATTAGTCCAGAGCCATTTAAGTGAGTTGGCAAGCCTTTGTTCTTAAAAATTTCAAGCAGATATATTCCCAAGTATATTACATATTGATCGATTACCCCCCGCTTCATATTAAAATAAAGGATACACAGACAGATGGTGAAAGGAAATTCAATATTGATTGCCCCCATCTAGTCTAAAGAGATAAAGAAAGGAAATTCATTATATTGATTGCCCTCATCTCAACATTTAAATGCTAGAAAACAATGAAGTGGTGAAAGGAAATTCGATATGGGAAGTTGGATAACTTCACCAGGGTACTGAACAGGCTTGTTGGCAGTGAAGCAATATATTCATATCTGATAAGGCTGTTATACATGAATTACAAGACACTCTGGTAACTCTTCTTCTTTCAGCTCGATTCACATTATAAGTTTTTGGGATCCCCTAATTTGACACCTTTCAATTTACTTTACCTTGATGCAAACGGAATCAGCTGAAACCTGGTAGAAGGGTTAATTTGGTTTTGATTATCCTATACAGATCTAAGGTCAGTTTCAGAAAAGGAAATCTATTGAGAACCTAACTCGAGAAAATCAGATGTTTTATTTTTGAAGAATTTTCAAAATCAAACACAAAAATCCTAAAGTCTCCTCATTTTCCCTCCTGGTCTGTTTCACAAAGTTAAATTATTGACCCCATTCACCCAATGAAGGAACTTGGTCTACATGTTATTCTCATCCCACAAGGAAACGCGATCCCTAGATGGAGCCTAATGTTGATACGAAGTTTAATTTTGTATCCCTTTAAACATGAAGCTTCACTTTTTCCTAGTCATGGAGTCGCCCTTAATCCTAAAAAAGAGTCAAAAGTCTTTCAATTTTTCACATTTCAGGATTCGGCATTTCACAAAGCATGTTTTCCTAACAAACAACTCCAGATTTCCTAGTGCCGAAATCCCGAAAAGGATTTATATTAAAGTAATAATAAAAAAAGGAAAAGGTAGGTGCTATAAACCCTAACGCGCATTTCACAAAGTATCCTCTAATTGTGATTAATTAAACTCTTAAAAATGATCAACATTTTAATCTTTCGTGATTTGGGTTTCTTTGTATCAAAGTGTTGTCAAAGCGCTAGCCCTTGAACTCTCGGTCCCCGATTTTCCAAAAGGAAGAAGTTAATTACTAATCTTAATTGGTTAAATCATTGATACAAGTAATCTGTCCATAAACTAATCCCATCGCGATTTCGCAATTCGCGATTTGCTCATGACATATCTCATGGATACAGGATCCCCGAAATTTCGAAATGGGAAATCGCGAGATTTCTTTAACAAAGTTTAAAATGAATTTAAGTTAGTTTAAAATGATATTATTAAAGATTTAAAAGAATGTTTCGTGTTTCGCATTTTAGGATTCATTGAGAGCAGTCCTTTCGAAGCTTTAGTGTGAAATCGTCGATATATGGTATTTTCATAACAGATGAATAGAGATTTTTTTTTTTTAACTGTGTATCTCTGGGCATATCTCCCCCATTAAGACATTAAAGTTTTACCACCTGTCTCAGTACATCCGTCGTAAGAAGAGTTAAAGGATAATAGAGGTTTGGTTTTTCGAATTTCATTCTTTTCATTTGAATTCAGAAGTGAATTGCATTCACCAAACTAATCCATTTCTCTCTGTGACATAAATTCATTCTAAACATGAACATTATGGCACCTAGAATGGCACCCAAGAAAAGTGAAGAACCAACTGAAAGTTCAAGCCCAAAAGGAGATGTCGTGTCTGATACTACACCGCATGCTATAGATTCCATCAAATCATGTAGGCAAATTTTTGAAACCCTAGACTACGAAATCAAGAATTTTCCCGATGATTCTGAAAACAAACTACGGGACATAGCAGAGTCTGAACTTCATAAAGTTTCCACACACCCACAACTCATGACATACAACGACATGATCATTTGGGCTTTGGAGAGGACAGTCGTGCAAACCAAAATCATTATGGACAACCAAGGGGTCATCATCGACTCTTTCAGACCGAAACATATACATGTAATGTATAAATTGTCTCCCAATTATAAGTACATTTACAATAAAGAATATGTAAGTGAATTTCAAAGGAAAGAATGCACAGAAGCAGACCAAACATACCCTGGCATAATCAAAGACTGGTGGAGACACCCACCAAAATTCAGGGCCAATACCCATAACGTTTATGCCACATCCTCTTTGAATGAGTACATGGTTTATGTGGCTATGATGTTATGTAGAATTTTCAGGAAGAAAAGTCCTACCCATTTCCCTGCAGAATGGGTGCCCCTTTTACATGAAGCAACCGAAGGATATAGCTTCAACTGGAACAAAATTTTATCAGGTAACCTAGCTAAGGAGGTTATGGAGTATCAAACCATGAGATCCAATGGCCAACCAGTAGCCTTTTACATGTCAGCATATATCATGGACGCTATATGTTTCACGACTCCTTTCCCTTTGATGAATTGGAGTTGGAACCCAACCTGCACTGAACCAATTCATGAATATCACTCTAAGCTATGGGAAGAAAATGTTAAGGATTCTTTTTACGAAATTTGTCATTTCGTGGTGATACCGATGTATCAGATGATGTATGGTTGTATGCCCCCCCCCCCGTATTCTGGAGTTGTTCATAGGAGATCTCAAGGTGGTTTCCGATTGGTTTATTGAGGAGAATTTCTCCTATATCAGGGTTTTTGGATGCTCTATCCCTCCTCATGCACTTCCTAAATTCCTTCCTGATAGACTAGTGTCCAGGGAGGTAGCTCATCAGATAATAACAGGCGGTATTGGAATAGAACTGAAGACAACTCAAAAGAAATGTTGGTCTGTCTTTCCCATACAGATTGGAAGGTTTTCGCTACTCAACCTAGGTCATTCTAATGTTGAAGTTGCAGCCCTAGAGGAGGTCAAGTTGGTGAATCTAGAACATAGGAAGCATGACCCTTATCAAACAGTGGGAGGCCACATGGATCACTGTGGAATGAAAGAATTTGAACATGAGGAATCCCCTCACGATGAAATTTTCAAAGGGGTCAAAACCTATGAGGAAGTGTTAGACAGGGTACAGGCGTTATCATCTGATTTGCAAACCAGTCTTCTGACCTTCTAGAGACACAGACGAAGCAGTTTGCCTAAAGTATTGTAGGGCGAAGAAACAACATCCCCTTCAGAACAAGAAAACATTCCCCCAGACTCCGGACAGAAAACACAGAATAAAGAAAACACCGAGGAAAACCCACAGGAGGTCGAAGGGTCTTCACAAAACAAAGAAGTCCCACAAACAAAGAATCCAGGAGTAGAAGCAAAAAAATCATCTGAGACACCTCCTGAGTCCAGTCAATATACCCCCCTTCACCATCTACTATTCATATTGATGCTCCTAATACAATAGGGGAAACAGAATCCACAGAGTTGGGTAATCGCATCACTTCTTTGACCCCTTTACAATCTACTTTTGGTTTCCCTCAGGTAGGAGTCATATATGCTAGCGACCTCGACCCTATCTCCAGAGAAGAAATTCCTCCCTTTGATTACTTCTTCAGTAAAAAGAGGAAGGTTGTATTAAAACAAGAGATGTATATGAGAGAAGGTGGTATGGTAAAGAAACACAAATTACTGGTGGATGGGAAAAACTTGGAAGAAGGAGATTTCCCTACAGAGGTGGTGGGATCCATGGGAGTGCTAGCAACAACAAATATTTTCACCGTTAGCAATATGAGAGCAAGGTTGGAACAGAGTAACTGCAGGATAATCCAGTTGCAATATCAACTAAAAGATACCGAAAAAAATATCAAAGAAGAAATAAATAAAGGTCTAGAGCAAGCCAAAGCTGGTGACAAGCAATAAATACAATCGCTTAAGACAAGTCTAGACGAGATGAACAAGAAAATGCAGACTAGCCAAATACAAGTTATTCGGCAAGAAGAATTGGTAAGACAACTACATGCTAAATTGAATTCAATTAAAGGCCAGGCTATAGACCTAAAAAAATTTCAGGACCAATCACTAGAAATACATGAAAAGATAGAAGTTGAGCAACAAAAAGTAATCTCCCAAGTAGAGATTATTCAGAATTATTTTCAGGAAACAAGCATTGCTTTCGATAAAACTATTTTTAAAGAAAAAGAAGCTAAAGCAGCAAGGGCCACTTTCCAAAAGGCAGTTGTATGTTATGAAAACAAAGAAGTATCAAAAATTCTAAAGCTTTCTGTCACAGAGAAGATTAGAGACAATATCATGTTCAAGGTATGGGAAAACAACATAGAAGAATATAAGAAAATAGTCAAAGAAATCAAAGATGATTGTGAAAGAATCTTTGATTTATTGGACAAGGAATCATTAGGTATTGGAAGAGACAATTGCACTGGTCAATTAGGACAGATAAACATTGTAAGACACCAATTGAATTTCAAAGAGGGTTTGAACAGAATTCAATTGGAAATTTCACAATTAAAGGAAATGGATGTTACCCTAATAGACAAGTGGCTAGTGAAACCAAACTTGAAATTTCAATCAATCAAGTTTGTTGGTAAGGAAATTGAAGATCGGCTTCTAGAAACTCAGAGAAAATTCTATTTATTTGAAGCAAAGGATCTACGAGAGTCTCCCAGAAATTTCGTACATTTTCTTGAAAAATGTATTGAATGTATCAAATGAAAAGAAGCAGATACTTCAGTAAAACAATGAAGTATCATTTTGAAAACTTATATTATCGAGATGATAGGAAAACAAATGATAATCATGTAAATGGTTGGAGTTTGCAATTCTTGTAACAGTTTGCCTCTAGAGGTTAGGAGATCACCGACCAACAATCAGTAGGGGTTTGGTATAAATATAATTTGAAGATACTGAGAAATGGATTTTTTTGGGCACATTGTAATGAAGAACTGATAAATATTTTTGAAATAATACGAATGCAGATTGAAGATTCCAAATCTGGTCGAATTTGAGTTATGTGTTTCTCCATTTTTTCATATTTTTCATATATCTTTTTAATGAATGCTTAACTACAATTTAGTACAACCTCTAATGTGGTAAACAATTATTCTTGAAATTTAATCATTTACAGCTTTTCCTCTGTATCGTCTATCAACAAATGTAAGACCTGCAAATGTTTTAATTTTCAATATCATATGCTTCATTAAGAGTTTTTCCTGATTATTTTCTTCTTCTGTCAACAAAGTGAGATTCCTCTTTAATTGATGCCTCACCTTGTTCGGCAACTTTATGTTTTTTTTTCACTTCATGCATATCCCCTTTTTCAAAATTTAACTCAGATACCAGAAATGGCCTTTGGTTTCGTCACACTATTAATTCAAGGTTTTTGGAGTGCTTTTTTACATGTTTTGAAGCAGAAATAACGAACTCTTAAAGAAAACACAAGATTTTAACCTTTCTATCCTTTTCACCCATGACTGTCCCAGTCACAAGACAACCTAATATCGAACCTGGACTATCGGATCAAACAAGCATTGCTTTGAATTTATTTAACACCATCTTACAAACAAAAATAACCGGGTTGAGTTAGAACGTTCGTGGGTAGTAATTGAAAGAGACATTAGTATCCAGGAAAACTAGGAAGCTAGACAAAGACAGTTAAGGAATCAGGCCTAGCCCTTTCATGAAATCTACCTTTTATCCTTAGCCCTCTTTTTCTTTTCGGATGCCTTGACAGTGTATTTTAGAGCCTTAAAGTACAAACTGAGGAACAACATGTGAAATCGTATTTGGATACCCATTTGAGAGTTGTGCATGTGGTCTTGATTGTGAGCGAAGACGTGTAGTTCTTGCGACACTTTTTCTCAACATTGGGTCATTCTAGGCTCAAGTTTGACCAGCCTCAAACGAAGTGGAATTATGGGTTGAAAAGAAAAATTCTTAATTTCGAAATATGAAACCATATTTGGATACCCATTTGAGAGTTGTGCACGTGGCCTTGATTGCGAGCGAAGACATGTAGTTCTTGGGCCACTTTTTCTCAACTTCGCGTCATTCTAGGCCCAAGTTTGTTCAGCCTCGAACGAAGTGGAATTATGGGTTGAAAATAAAAATTCCTCATTTCCAAATATGAAATCAAATTTGGATACCCATTTGAGAGTTGTGGACATGGTCTTGATTGTGAGTGAAGACGTGTAGTTCTTGGGCCTCTTTTTCTCAACTTTGGGTCATTCTAGGCCCAAGTTTGACCAGCCTTGATCGAAGTGGAATTATGGTTCAAAAGAAAAATTCTTCATTTCCAAATGTGAAATCATATTTGGATACCCATTTGAGAGTTGTGCATGTGATCTTGATTGTGAGCAAAGACGTGTAGTTCTTGTGTCTCTTTTTGTAAACTTCGGGTCATTCTAGGCTCAAGTTTGACCTGCCTCGAACGAAGTGGAATTATGGGTTGAAAAGAAAAATTCTTCATTTCGAAATATGAAACCATATTTGGATACCCATATGAGAGTTGTGCACGTGGTCTTGATTGCGAGCAAAGATGTGTAGTTCTTCGGCTTATTTTTCTAAACTTTGGGTCATTCTAGGCCCAAGTTTGTTCACCCTCAAACGAAGTGGAATAATGGGTTGAAAATAAAAATTCTTCATTTCCAAATATGAAATCATACTTGGATACCCATTTGAGAGTTTTGGACGTGGTCTTGATTGCGAGCGAAGACGTGTAGTTCTTGGGCCGCTTTTTCTCAACTTCGGGTCATTCTACGCCCAAGTTTGACCAACCTCGAAAGAAGTGGAATTATTTGTTGAAAAGGAAAATTCTTCATTTCGAAATATGAAATCAAATTTGCATACAAATTTGAGAGTTGTACACATGTTATTGATTGTGAGTGAAGACGCGTAGTTCTTGGGCCTCTTTTTCTCAACTTCGGGTCATCCTAGTACCAAGTTTGACCAGCCTCGAACAAAGTGGAATTATGGGTTGAAAAGAAAAATTATTCATTTCCAAATTTGAAATCATATTTGGATACCCATTTGAGAGTTGTACACATGGTCTTGATTGCAAGTGAAGACCTGTAGGTCTTGGACCACGTTTGGTCAACTTCAGGTCATTCTAAGCCCAAGTTCGACGAACCTCGAACGAAGTGGAATTATGGGTTGAAAAGAAAAATTCTTCATTTCCAAATATCAAATCATATTTCCATACCCATTTGGGATTTGTACATGTGGTCTTGATTGCAAGAGAAGACGTGTAGTTCTTGGGTCGCATTTTCTCAACTTCGGGTTATTCTAGGCCCAAGTTTGACCAGCCTCGAACAAGTGGAATTATTGGTTGAAAAGAAAAATTCTTTATTTCCAAATATGAAATCATATTTGGATACCCATTTGAGAGTTGAGCATGTGGTTTCGATTGCGGGTGAAGACGTGTAGTTCTTGGGCCGCTTTTTCTCAACTTCGGGTCATTCTAGGCCCAAGTTTGACCAGCCTCGAACGAAGTGGAATTATGGGTTGAAAAGAAAAATTATTCATTTCCAAATATGAAATCATATTTGGATACCCATTTGAGAGTTGTGCATGTGGTCTTGATTGTGATCGAAGACGTGTAGTTCTCAAGCCACTTTTTCACAACTTCGGGTCATTCTAGGCTCAAGTTTGACTAGCCTCAAACGAAGTGGAATTATGGGTTGAAAAGCAGAATTCTTCATTTCCAAATATAAAATCATATTGGGATACCCATTTGAGATTTGTATGTGTGGTCTTGATTGTGAGCGAAGATGTGTAGTTTTGGGGTCGTTTTTTCTCAACTTCGGATCATTCTAGGCCCAAGTTTGACCAACCTTGAACGAAGTGGAATTATGGGTTGAAAAGCAAAATTCTTCATTTTGAAATATGAAATCAAAATTGGATACCCATTAGAGAGTTTTGCACGTGGTCTTGATTGCGAGCGAAGACGTGTAGTTCTTGGGCCGCATTTTCTCAACTTTTGGTCATTATAGGCCCAAGTTTGACTAGCGTCGAATGAAGTGGAATTTTGGGTTGAAAAGCAAACTTCTTCATTTCCAAATATGAAATAATATTTGGATACCCATTTGAGAGTTGTGCACATGGTCTTGATTGCGAGTGAAGACGTGTAGTTCTTCGACCGCTTTTTCAACTTCGTGTCATTCTAGGTCCAAGTTTGACCAGCCTCGAACGAAGCGGAATTATGGGTTGAAAAGAAAAATTCTTCAATTCCAAATATGAAATCATATTTGTATACCAATTTGAGAGTTGTGCATGTGGTCTTGATTGCGACCGAAGAAGTGTAGTTCTTGGTCCACGTTTTCTCAACTTCGGGTCATTCTAGGCCCAAGTTTGACGAGCCTCGAACGAAGTGGAACTATGGATTGAAAAGAAACATTATTCATTTCCAAATATGAAATCATATTTGGATACCCATTTGATAATTATTCACATGGTCTTGATTGCGAGTGAAGACGTGTAGTTCTTGGGCCGCTTTTTCTCAACTTCAGGTCATTCTAGGCCCAAGTTTGACCAGCCTCGAACGAAGTGGAATTATGGGTTGAAAAGCAAAATTATTCATTTCCAAATTTGAAATCATATTTGGATACCCATTTGATAGTTGTCCATGTGGTCTTGATGGTGAGCGAAGATGTGTAGTTCTTGGACTGCTTTTTCTCAACTTCGGGTCATTCTAGCCCCAAGGTTGACCAACCTCGAACGAAGTGGAATTATGGGTTGAAAAGCAAAATTATTCATTTCCAAATATGAAATCATATTTGGATACCCATTTGAGAGTTGTACACGTGGTCTTGATTATTAGCGAAGACGTTTAATTCTTAGGCCTATTTTTCTCAACTTCGGGTCATTCTAGGCCCATGTTTGACTAACCTCGAAACGAAGTTGAATTATGGGTTGAAAAGCAAAATTATTCATTTCCAAATATTAAATCATATTTGGATACCCATTTGAGAGTTGTGCACGTGGTCTTGATTGCAAGCGAAGACGTGTAGTTCTTGGGCCGCTTTTTCTCTACTTCGCGTCATTCTAGGCCCAAGTTTGACTAGCCTCGAACGAAGTGGAATTATGGGTTGAAAAACAAAATTCTTTATTTCCAAATATGTAATCATATTTGGATACAAATTTGAGAGTTTTACATGTGGTCACGATTATGAGAAAATATGTATAGTTTTGGGGTCGCTTTTTCTCAACTACGGGTCATTCTAGGCCAAAGTTTGACCAGTCTCGAATGAAGTGGAATTTTGGTTTGAAAAGCAAAATTCTTCATCTCGAAATATGAAATCAAATTTGGATACCATTTGAGAGTTGTGCACATGGTCTTGATTGCAATCAAAGACGTGTAGTTCTTGGGCCATTGTTTCTCAACTTCGGATCATTCTAGGACCAAGTTTGTCGAGCCTCGAACAAAGTGGAATTATGGGTTGAAAAGAAAAATTCTTCATTTCGAAATATAAAATCATATTTGGATACCCATTTGAGAGTTGTGCATGTGGTCTTGATTGCGAGCGAAGATGTGTAGTTCTTGGGTTGTTTTTTCTCAACTTCGGGTCATTTTAGGCCCAAGTTTGGCCAGGCTCAAACGAAGTGGAATTATGGGTTGAAATGAAAATTTCTGCATTACTAAATATAAAATCATATTTGGATACCCATTTGAGATTTGTGCACGTGGTATTGATTGCGAGCGAAGACATGTAGTTCTTGGGCCTCTTTTTCTCAACTTCGGGCCATTCTAGGCCCACGTTTGACCAGCCTCAATCGAAGTGGAATTATGGGTTCAAAAGAAAAATTCTTCATTTCCAAATGTGAAACCATATTTGGATACCCATTTGAGAGTTGTGCACGTGGTCTTGATTTTGAGCGAAGGCGTGTAGTTCTTGCGTCACTTTTTCTCAACATCGTGACATTCTAGGCTCAAGTTTGACAAGCCTCGAACGAAGTGGAATTATGGGTTGAAAAGAGAAATTCTTCATTTCCAAATATAAAATCATATTTGGATACCCATTTGAGATTTGTGCACGTGGTCTTGATTGCGAGCGAAGATGTGTAGTTCTTGGGCCGTTTTTTTCTCAACTTCGGGTCATTCTAGGCCCAAGTTTGGTCAGCCTCGAACCAAGTGGAATTATGGGTTGAAAAGAAAAATTCTTCATTTCCAAATATAAAATCATATTTAGATACCCATTTGAGAGTTGTGTATGTGGTCTTGATTGCGAGCGAAGACGTGTAGTTCTTGGGCCTCTTTTTCTCAACTTCAGGTCATTATAAACCCAAGTTTGACCAACCTCGATCGAAGTGGAATTATGGGTTCAAAAAAGAAATTCTTCATTTCCAGATGTGAAATCATATTTGGATACCCATTTGAGGTTTGTGCACGTGGTCTTGATTGTGAGCGAAGACGTGTAGTTCTTGCATCGCATTTTCTCAACATCGGGTCATTCTAGGCTTAAGTTTGACCAACCTCGAACGAAGTGGAATATGGGTTGAAAAGAAAAATTATTCATTTCAAAATATGAAACCATATTTGGATACCCATTTGAGATTTCTACACGTGGTCTTGATTGTGAGGGAAGACGTGTGGTTCTTGGGCTTCTTTTTCTCAACTTCGGGTCATTCTAGGCCCAAGTTTGACGAGCGTCGAACAAAGTCGAATTATGGGTTGAAAAGGAAAATTCTTCTTTTCAAAAAATGAAATCAAATTTGGATACCCATTTGAGAGTTGTACACGTGGTCTTGATTGTGAGTGAAGATGTATAGTTCTTGGGCCTCTTTTCCTCAACTTCGGGTCATCCTAGTAACAAGTTTGACCAGCCTCGAACAAAGTGGAGTTATGGGTTGAAAAGAAAAATTCTTCATTTCCAAATTTGAAATCATATTTGGATACCCATTTGAGAGTTGTACACATAGTCTTTACTGTGAGCGAAGACGTGTAGGTCTTGGGCCACTTTTTCTCAACTTTGGGTCATTCTAGGCCCAAGTTCGACGAGCCTCGGATCAAGTGGAATTATGGGTTGAAATGCAAAATTCTTCATTTACAAATATGAAATCATATATGGATACCCATTTGGGCTTTGTACATGTGGTATTGATTGCGAGTGAAGACGTGTAGTTCTTGGGCCGCATTTTCTCAACTTCGGGTCTTTCTAGGCCCAAGTTTGACCAGTCTCGAACGAAGTGGAATTATTGGTTGAAAAGAAAAATTCTTCATTTCCAAATATGAAATCATATTTGGATACCCATTTGAGAGTTGTACATGTGGTATTGATTGTGAGCGAGGAAGTGTAGTTCTTGGGCCGTGTTTTCTCATTTTCGGGTCATTCTAGGTCCATGATTGACCAGCGTCGAACAAGGTGGAATTATGGGTTCAAAATAAAAATTCTTGATTTCCAAATATGAAATCATATTTGGATACCCATTTGAGAGATGTGCACCTGGTATTGAATGTGAGCAAAGACGTTTAGTTCTTGGGCCGCTTTTTCTCTACTTCGAGTCATTCTTGGCCCAAGTTTGACTAGCCTCGAACGAAGTGGAATTATGGGTTGAAACGCAAAATTCTTCATTTCCAAATATGAAATCATATTTGGATACACATTTGAGAGTTTTGCACGTGGTCTTGATTGCGAGCGAAGACGTGTAGTTCTTGGGCAGCTTTTTCTCAACTTCGGGTCATTCTAGGCCCATGTTTGACCAGCCTCGAACGAAGTGGTATTATGGGTTGAAAAGAAAAATTATTCATTTCCAAATATAAAATCATATTTGGGTACCCATTTGAGAGTTGTGCATGCGGTCTTGATTGCAAGCGAAGACGTGTAGTTCTTGGGCCGCGTTTTCTCAACTTCGGGTCATTCTAGGCCTAAGTTTGACCAACCTCGAACGAAGTGGAATTATGGGTTGAAAAGAAAAATTCTTCATTTCCAAATATGAAATCATTTTTGGATACCCATTTCACAAGGTTGCACGTGCTCTTGATTGAGAGCGAAGAAATGTAGTTCTTGGGCCTTTTTTTCTCAACTTTGGGTCATTCTAGGCACAAGTTTGACCAGCTGCGAACAAAGTGGAATTATGGGTTCAAAAGAAAAAATCTTCATTTCCAAATATGAAATCATATTTGGATACCCATTTGAGATTTTTGCACGTGGTCTTGATTGCGATTGAAGACGTGTAGTTCTTGGGCCGCTTTTTTTCAACTTCGGGTCATTCTAGGCCTAAGTTTGACCAGCCTCAATCGAAGTGGAATTATGGGTTGAAAAGAAAAATTCTTCATTTCCAAATATGAAATCATATTTGGATACCCATTTGAGAGTTGTGCATGTGGTTTTGATTGCGAGCGAAGACGTGTAGTTCTTGCATCGCTTTTTCTCAACTTCGAGTCATTCTAGGCTAAAGTTTGACCAACCTCGAACGAAGTGAAATTATGGGTTTGAAAAGAAAAATTATTTATTTCGAAATATGAAACCATATTTGGATACCCATTTGAGATTTTTGCACGTGGTCTTGATTTCGATTGAAGACGTGTAATTCTTAGGCCGCTTTCTCTCAACTTCGGGTCATTCTAGGCCTAAGTTTGACCAGCCTCGATCGAAGTGGAATTATGGGTTGAAAGCAAAATTCTTCATTCCCAAATATGAAATCATATTTGGATACCCATTTGAGAGTTGTGCATGTGGTCTTGAATGCGAGCGAAGACGTGTAGTTCTTGCATCGCTTTTTCTCAACTTAAGGTCATTCTAGGCTCAAGTTTGACCAACCTCGAACGAAGTGAAATTATGGGTTTGAAAAGAAAAATTCTTCATTTCGAAATATGAAATGATATTTGGATACCCATTTGAGAGTTGTGTACGTGGTCTTAATTGTCAGCGAAGATGTGTAGTTCTTGGGCCGCTTTTTCTCAACTTCGGGTCATTCTAGGACCAAGTTTGACCAACCTCAAACGTAGTGGAATTATGGGTTGAAAAGAAAAATTCTCCATTTCCAAATATGAAATCATATTTGGATACCCATTTGAGAGTTGTGCACGTGTGCTTGATTGTGAGCGATGACATGTAGTTATTGGTCCGTTTTTTCTCAACTTTGGGTCAGTCTAGGCCCAAGTTTGACCAACCTCAAACAAAGTGGAATTATGGGTTGAAAAGCAAAATTCTTGATTTCCAAATATGAAATCATATTTGGATATCTATTTGAGAGTTGTGAACATGGTATTTATTGTGAGCGAAGATGTGTAGTTCTTTGGCTGCTTTTTCTCAACTTCGGTTCATTCTAGGCCCAAGTTTGACCAGCCTCGCACGATGTGCAATTATGGGTTGAAAAGAAAAATTCTTCATTTCCAAATATGAAATAATATTTGGATACCCATTTGAGAGTTGTGCATGTGGTATTGATTGCAAGCGAAAACGTGTAGTTCTTGGGCCACGTTTTCTCAACTTCGGGTCATTCTAGGCCCAAGTTTGACAAGCCTCGAATGAAGTGGAATTATGGGTTGAAAAGAAAAATTATTCATTTCCAAATATGAAATCATATTTGGATACACCTTTGAGAGTTTTGCATGTGGTCTTGATTCCGAGCGAAGATGTGTAGTTATTGGGCTGTTTTTTCTCAACTTCGGGTCATTCTAGGTGAAAGTTTCACCAGCCTCAAACGAAGTGGAATTATGGGTCGAAAAGAAAAATTCTTCATTTCCAAATATGAAACCATATTTGGATACCCATTTGAAATTTGTTCACGGGGTCTTGATTGCGAGTGAAGACATGTAGTTCTTTGGCCGATTTCATTCTAGGCTCAAGTTTGACCTGGCTCGAACAAAGTGGAATTATGGGTTGAAAAAAAAAGTTCTTCATTTCGAAATATGAAATCAAATTTGGATACCAATTTGAGAATTGTACACATGGTCTTGATTGCAAGCGAAGACGTGTAGTTCTTGGGCCGTTTTTTCTCAACTTCGGGTCATTCCAGGCCCAAGTTTGTTCAGCCTCGAACGAACTGGAATTATGGGTTGAAAAGAAAAATTATTCATTTTCAAATATGAAATCATATTTGGATACCCATTTGAAAGTTGTGGACGTGGTCTTGATTGCGAGTGAAGACATGTAGTTCTTGGGCCACTTTATCTCAACTTCGGGTCATTCTAGGCTCAAGTTTCACCAACCTCGAACAAAGTGGAATTATGGGTTGAAAAGAAAAATTCTTCATTTCCAAATATGAAATCATATTTGGATACCCATTTGATTGTTGTGCGCGTGGTTTTGATTTCGATCGAAGACGTGTAGTTCTTGGGCCGCATTTTCTCAACTTCGGGTCATTCTAGGCCCAAGTGTGACTAGCCTCGAATGAAGTGGAATTATGGGTTGAAAAGAAAAATTCTCCATTTCCAAATATGAAATCATGTTTGGATACCAATTTGATATTTGTTCATGTGGTCTTGATTGCGATCGAAGACGTGTAGTTCTCTGGCCGTTTTTTCTCAACTTTGGGTCATTCTAGGCTCAAGTTTGGCCAACCTCAAACAAAGGGGAATTATGGGTTGAAAAGAAAAATTCTTCATTTCCAAATATGAAATAAAATTGGGATACCCATTTGAGAGTTGTGCACGTGGTCTTGATTGAGAGTGAAGATGTGTAGTTTTGGGGTCGCTTTTTCTCAACTTTGAATCATTCTAGGCCCAAGTTTGACCAGCCTCCAACGAAGTAAATTTTGGGTTGAAAAGAAAAATTCTTCATTTAGAAATATGAAATCAAATTTGGATAC
Source organism: Picea engelmannii (assembly GCA_009831015.1). NCBI lineage: Eukaryota > Viridiplantae > Streptophyta > Pinopsida > Pinales > Pinaceae > Picea > Picea engelmannii. The sequence goes on along the minus strand of ML776658.1, from coordinate 1,493,980 downwards.
CCATTTGACAATTGTGCATGTGGTCTTGATTGAGAGCGAAGATGTGTAGTTCTTGGGCCGTTTTTTCTCAACTTTGGGTCATTCTAGGCCCAAGTTTGACCAGTGTCGAACGAAGTGGAATTTTGGGTTGAAAAGCAAAATTCTTCATTTCCAAATATGAAATCATATTTGGATACCCATTTGAGAGTTGTGCACGTGGTCTTGATTGTGAGAGAAGGCGTGTAGTTCTTGGTCTGCGTTCTCCCAACTTTGGGTCATTCTAGAACCAAGTTTGACGAGCCTCGAACGAAATGGAATTATGGGTTGAAAAGCAAAATTATTCATTTCCAAATATGAAATCATATTTGGATACCCATTTGAGATTTGTACACGTGGTCTTGATTGCGAGTGAAGACGTGTAGTTTTTGGGACATTTTTTTCTCAACTTCGAGTCATATTCTATGCCCAAGTTTGAACGAAGTGGGATTAATGGTTGAAAAGAAAAATTCTTTGTTTCCTAATATGAAATCATATTTGGATACCCATTTGAGAGTTCTACACATAGTCTTGATTGCGAGCGAAGACGTGGAGTTCTTGAGCCTCTTTTTTCTCAACTTCAGGACACATTCTAGACCCAAGTTTAAATGAAGTGGGATTATGGGTTGAAAAGAAAAATTCTTCGTTTCCAAATATGAAATCATATTTGGATACCCATTTGAGAGTTGTACATGTGGTTTTGATTGCGAGTAAAGACGTGTAGTTCTTGGGCCGTTTTTTTCTCAACTTCGGGTCACATTCTAGGTCCAAGTTTGAACAAAGTGGGATTATGGGTTGAAAATAAAAATTCTTCATTTCCAAATATGAAATCATATTTGGATACCCATTTGAGAGTTGCACATGTGGTCTTGATTGCGAGCGAAGACGTGTAGTTATTGGGCCGTTGTTTTCTCAACTTCAGGTCACATTCTAGGCCCAAGTTTGAACAAAGTGGGATTATGGGTTGAAAAGAAAATTTCTCCATTTCCAAATATGAAATCATATTTGGATACACATTTGAGAGTTTCACATGTGGTCTTGATTGCGAGCAAAGACACGTAGTTCTTGGGCCGCATTTTCTTAACTTTGGGTCACATTCTAGCCCAAGTTTAAACGAAGTGGGATTATGGGTTGAAAAGCAAAATTCTACAATTCCAAATATGAAATCATATTTGTATACCCATTTGAGAGTTTCATATCTGGTTTTGATTGCGAGCGAAGAAGTGTAGTTCTTGGGCTATTTTTTCTCAACTTTGGGTCACATTCTAGGCCCAAGTTTGAACGAAGTGGGATTATGGGTTGAAAACCAAAATTCTCTGTTTCCAAATATGAAATCATATTTGGATACACATTTGAGAGTTTCATAGGTGGTCTTGATTACAAGCGAAGACGTGTAGTTCTTGGGCTGCTTTTTCTCAACTCTGGGTCAAATTCTAGGCCCAAGTTTGAACGAAGTGGTATTATGGGGTGAAAAGAAAAATTCTTCGTTTACAAATATGAAATCATATTTGGATACACATTTTCTCAACTTTGGGTCACATTCTAGGCTGAAGTTTGAATGAAGTGGGATTATGGGTTGAATTATAAAATTCTTCGTTTCCAAATATGAAATCATATTTGGATACCCATTTGAGAGTTTCCTACGTGGTCTTGATTGCGATGAAACACGTGTAGTTCTTGGGTCGCTTTCTCTCAACTTCGGGTCACATTCTAGGTCCAAGTTTGAACAAAGTGGGATTATGGGTTGAAAAGAAAATGTCTTCATTTCCAGATATGATATCATATTTGGATACCCATTTGAGAGTTGCACACGTGGTGTTGATTGCAAGGGAAGACGTGTAGTTCTTGGACCGCCTTTTATCAACTTTGGGTCACACTCTAGGCCAAAGTTTGAACGAAGTGGGATAATGGATTGAAAAGGAAAATTCTTTGTTTCCAAATATGAAATCATATTTGGATAACCATTTGAGTGTTTTACAAGTGGTCTTGATTTCGAGCGAAGACGTGTAGTTCTTGTTCCGCGTTTTCTAAACTTCGGGTCACATTATAGGCCCATGTTTGAACGAAGTGGGATTATGGGTTGAAAAGCAAAATTATTTGTTTCCAAATATGAAATCATATTTGGATAACCTTTTGAGAGCTATACACGTCGTCATGATTCTGAGCGAAGACGTGTAGTTCTTGAGGTGCTACTTCTCAACTTCTAGTTACATTCTAGGCCCAAGTTTGAATGAAGTGGGATTATGGGTTGAAAATCAAAATTCTTCGATTCCAAATATGAAATCATATTTGGATACCCATTTGAGAGTTGTACACGTGGTCTTGATTGTGAGCAAAGACGTGTAGTTCTTGGGGCACTTTTTCTCAACTTCGGGTCACATTCTAGTCCCAAGTTTGAACAAAGTGGGATTATGGGTTGAAAAGAAAATTTCTCCATTTCCAAATATGGAAACATATTTGGATACCCATTTGAGAGTTGTACACGTGGTCTTTATTGCGAGCAAAGGCGTGTAGTTTTGGGGCCGCTTTTTCTCAACCTCGGGTCACATTCCTGGCCCAAGTTTGAACGAAGTGGGATTATGGGTTGAAAAGAAAAATTCTTCGTTTCCAAATATGAAATCATATTTGGATAACCTTTTGAGAGTTGTACACATGGTCTTGATTGGGAACGAAGACGTGTAGTTCTTGGGCCACTTTTTTCTCAACTTCGGGTCACATTCTAGGCCCATGTTTGAACAAAGTGGGATTATGGGTTGAAAAGAAAAATTCTCTCTTTCCAAATATGAAATCATATTTGGATACCCATTTGAGAGTTGCACAATTGGTCTTGATTACGAGCAAAGACGTGTAGTTCTTGGGCCGCTTTTTTGCAACATCAGGTCACATTCTAGGCCCAAGTTTGAAGGAGGTGTGATTATGGCTTGAAAAGAGAAATTCTTCATTTCCAAATTTGAAATGATATTTGGATACCCATTTGAGAGTTGCACACGTGGTCTTGATTGTGAATGAAGACGTGTAGTTCTTGGGCCACTTTTTCTAAACTTCGGTTCACATTCTAGGCCCAACTTTGAATGAAGTGGCATTATGGGTTGAAAAGAAAAATTCTTCGTTTCCAAATATGAAATCATATTTTGATACACATTTGAGAGTTTCACATGTGGTCTTGATTGTGAACGAAGACGTGTAGTTCTTGGGCTCTTTTTTTCAACTTCGGGTCACATTCTAGGCCCATGTTGGAGTGAAGTGGGATTATGGGTTGAAAAGAAAAATTCTTTGTTTCCAAATATGAAATCATATTTGGGTACCCATTTGAGGGTTGTACACGTGGTCTTGATTGCGGGTGAAGACACATAGTTCTTGGGGCGTTATTTCTCAACTTTGGGTCACATTCTAGCCCCAAGTTTGAATGCAGTGGGATTATCGGTAGAAAAAAAAAATCTCCGTTTCCAAATATGAAATCATATTTCAATACCCATTTGAGAGTTGTACACGTGGTCTTGATTGCGAGCGAAGACGTGTAGTTCTTGGGCTGATTTTTTTCAACTTCGGGTCACATTCTTGGCCCAATTTTGAACGAAGTGGGATTATGGGTTGAAAAGAAAAATTCTCTATTTCCAAATATGAAATCATATTTGGATAACCATTTGAGAGTTGTACACATGGTCTTGATTGCGAGCGAAGATGTGTAGTTCTTGGGCCGTTTTTTCTCAACTTCGGGTCACATTCTAGGCCAATGTTTGAACAAAGTGGGATTATGGGTTGATAAGCAAAATTCTATGTTTCCAAATATCAAATCATATTTGGATAACCTTTTGTGAGTTGTACACATGGTCTTGATTGCGAGCGAAGACGTGTAGTTCTTGGGCTCTTTTTCTTAACTTTGGGTCACATTCTAGGCCCATGTTGGAACGAAGTGGGATTATGGGCTGAAAAGAAAAATTCTTCGTTTCCAAATATGAAATCATATTTGGATACCCATTTGAGAGTTGTACACGTGGTCTTGATTGCGAGCGAAGACGTGTAGTTCTTTGGGCGTTATTTTTGAACTTTGGGTCATATTATAGGTCCAAGTTTGGTGGGATTATGGGTTGAAAAGTAAAATTCTCTATTTCCAAATATGAAATCATATTTGGATACCCATTTGAGAGTTGTACACGTGGTCTTGATTGCGAGCGAAGACGTGTAATTCTTGGGGCGTTTTTTCTCAACTTCAGGACACATTCTAGTCCCAAGTTTGAACGAAGTGGGATTATGGGTTGAAAAGCAAAATTCTTTGTTTCCAAATATGAAAACATATTTGGATACCCATTTGAGAGTTGTACACTTGGTCTTGATTGCGAGCAAAGACGTGTAGTTCTTGGGCCACTTTTTTCTCAACTTCGGGTCACATTCCTGGCCCAAGTCTGAACGAAGTGAGATTATGGGTTGAAAAGAAAAATTCTTCGTTTCCGAATATGAAATCATATTTGAGTAACCTTTTGAGAGTTGTACACATGGTCTTGATTGGGAACGAAGACTTGTAGTTCTTGGGCCGCTTTTTTCTCAACTTCAGGTCACATTCTAGGCCCATGTTTGAATAAATTGGGATTATGGGTTGAAAAGCAAAATTCTATGTTTCCAAATATGCAATCATATTTGGATACCCATTTGAAAGTTGCACAATTGATCTTGATTACCAGCGAAGACGTGTAGTTCTTGGGCCGATTTTTCGCAACATCAGGTCACATTCTAGGCCCAAGTTTGAATGAAGTGTGATTATGGCTTGAAATAAGAAATTCTTCGTTTCCAAATATGAAATCATATTTTGATACCCATTTGAGAGTTGCACACGTGGTCTTGATTGCGAATGAAGACGTGTAGTTCTTTGGCCAATTTTTCTAAACTTCAGTTCACATTCTAGGCCCAACTTTGAATGAAGTGGGATTATGCGTTGAAAAGAAAAATTCTTTGTTTCCAAATATGAAATAATATTTGGATACAGATTTGAGAGTTTCACATGTGGTCTTGATTGCGAACAAATACATGTAGTTCTTGGGCTCTTTTTTCCAACTTTGGGTCACATTCTAGGCCCATGTTGGAGCGAAGTGGGATTATGGGTTGAAAAACAAAATTCTCCGTTTCCAAATATGAAATCATATTTGGATACCCATTTGAGAGTTGTACAAGTGGTCTTGATTGTGAGTGAAGACGTGTAGTTCTTGGAGCGTTATTTCTCAACATCGGGTCACATTCTAGTCCCAAGTTTGAACGAAAAGAGATTATCAGTTGAAAATCAAAATTCTTCATTTCCAAATATGAAATCATATTTCGATACCCATTTGAGAGTTGTACACGTGGTCTTGATTGCGAGCGAAGACGTATAGTTCTTGGGCCGTTTTTTCTCAACTTTGGGTCACATTGTAGGCCCAAGTTTGAATGAAGTGGGATTATGGGTTGAAAAGCAAAATTCTTCGTTTCCAAATATGAAATCATATTTGGATACCCATTTGAGAGTTGTACACATGGTCTTGATTGCGAGCGAAGACGTGTAGTTCTTGGGCCGTTTTTTTCAACATCGGTTCACATTCTTGGCCCAACTTTTAACGAAGTGGGATTATGGGTTGAAAAGAAAAATTATCTATTTCCAAATATGAAATCATATTTGGATAACCATTTGAGAGTTGCACACATGGTCTTGATTGTGAGGGAAGACGTGTAGTTCTTGGGCTGCTTTTTCCCAACTTCGGTTCACATTCTAGGCCCATGTCTGAACGAAGTGGGATTATGGGTTGATAAGAAAAATTCTCTATTTCCAAATATAAAATCATATTTGGATAACCTTTTGTGAGTTGTACACATAGTCTTTATTGCGAGCGAAGATGTGTAGTTCTTGGGCTATTTTTCTTAACTTTGGGTCACATTCTAGGCCCATGTTGGAACGAAGTGGGATTATGGGCTGAAAAGAAAAATTCTTTGTTTCCAAATATGATATTATATTTGGATACCCATTTGAGAGTTGTACATGTGGTCTTGATTGTGAGTGAAGACGTGTAGTTCTTGGGGCACTATTTCTGAACTTCGGGTCACATACTAGGCCCAAGTTCGAACGAAGTGGGATTATGGGTTGAAAAGAAAAAATCTTCGTTTCCAAATATGAAATCATATTTGGATACCCATTTGAGATTTGTACATGTGATCTTGATTGCGAGCGAAGACGTGTAGTTCTTCGAACACTTTTTTCTCAACTTCGGCTCACATTCTAGGCCCAAGTTTGAATGAAGTGGGATTATGGGTTGAAAAGCAAAATTATCCATTTCCAAATATGAAATCATATTTGGATGCCGATTTGAGAGTTGTACACGTGGTCTTGATTGCGAGCAAAGACTTGTAGTTCTTGGGCCACTTTTTCTCAACTTCGGGTCACATTCCTAGCCCAAGTTTGAACGAAGTGGGATTATGGTTTGAAAAGAAAAATTCTCCATTTCCAAATATTAAATCATATTTGGATAACCTTTTGAGAGTTGTACACATGGTCTTGATTGCGAGCGAAGACATGTAGTTCTTGAGCCGTTTTTTCTCAACTTCGGGTCACCTTCTAGGCCCATGTTTGAACGAAGTGGGATTATGGGGTGAAAAGCAAAATTCTCTGTTTCCAAATATGAAATCATATTTGGATAGCCATTTTAGAGTTGTACATGTGGTCTTGATTGTGAGCATAGATGTGTAGTTCTTGGGCCATTGTTTCTCAACTTCGTGTCACATTCTAGGCCCATGTTGGAATGAAGTGGGATTATGTGTTGGAAAGAAAAATTATTCGTTTCCAAATATGAAATCATATTTGGATACCCATTTGAGAGTTGTACACGTGGTCTTGATTGCGAGCGAAGAGGTGTAGTTCTTGGGCCTCTTTTTCTCAACTTTGGGTCACATTCTAGGACCAAGTTTGAACGAAGTGGGATTATGGGTTGAAAAGCAAAATTCTTCATTTCCAAACATGAAATCATATTTGGATACCCATTTGAGAGTTGCACATGTGGTCTTGATTGTGAGTGCAAACGTGTAGTTCTTGGGCCGTTTTTTCTTAACTTCGGGACACATTCTAGGCCCAAGTTTGAACGAAGTGGGATTATGGGTTGAAAAGTAAAAAATTTCGTTTCCAAACATGAAGTAATATTTGCATACCCATTTGAGAGTTGCACACGTGGTCTTGATTGCGAGCGAATATGTGTAGTTCTTCGGCCGTTTTTTCTCCACTTCGGGTCACATTCTAGGCCAAAATTTGAACGAAGTGGGATTAGTGGTTGACACGAAAAATTCTTCATTTCCAAATATAAATTCATATTTGGATACCCATTTGACAGTTGCACACATGGTCTTTATTGCGAGCGAAGAAGTGTAGCTCTTGGAACGACTTTTCTCAACTTTAGGTCACATTCTAGGCCCAAGTTTGAACGAAGTGGGATTATGGGTTGAAAAGAAAAATTCTTTGTTTCCAAATATGAAATCATATTTGGATACCCATTTGAGAGTTGCACAATTGGTCTTGATTGCAAGCAAAGACGTGTAGTTCTTGGGTCATTTTTTCTCAATTTCAGGTCACATTCTAGGCCCAAGTTTGAAAGAAGTGTGATTATGGATTGAAAAGAAAAATTCTTTGTTTCCGAATATGAAATCATATTTGGATACCCATTTGAGAGTTGCACACGTGGTCTTGATTGCGAACGAAGACATGTAGTTCTTGGGAAACTTTTTAAAACTTCGGTTCACATTCTAGGCCCAAGTTTGAATGAAGTGGGATTATGGGTTGAAAAGAAAAATTCTTTGTTTCCAAGTATGAAATCATATTTGGATACACATTTGAGAGTTTCACACGTGGTCTTGATTGTGAATGAAGACGTGTAGTTCTTGGGCTCTTTTTCTCAACTTCGGGTCACATTCTAGGCCCATGTTGGAACGAAGTGCGATTATGGGTTGAAAAGAAAATTTCTCCGTTTCCAAAAATGAAATCATATTTGGATACCCATTTGAGAGTTGTACACGTGGTCTTAATTGTGAGAGAAGACGTGTAGTTATTGGGGCACTATTTCTCAACTTCGGGTCACATTCTAAGGCCAAGTTTGAACGAAGTGGGATTATGGGTTGAAAAGAAAAATTCTCCATTTCCAAATATGAAATCATATTTGGATACCCATTTGAGAGTTGTACACGTGGTCTTGATTGCGAGCGAAGACATGTAGTTCTTGGACCATTTTTTCTCAACTTCGGGTCACATTCTAGGCCCAAGTTTGAACAAAGTGGGATTATGGGCTGAAAAGAAAAATTATTCGTTTCCAAATATGAAATCATATTTGGATACCCATTTGAGAGTTGTACATGTGGTCTTGATTGTGAGCGAAGACCTGTAGTTCTTGGGACGCTTTTTCTCAACTTCGGGTCACATTCTTGGCCCAAGTTTGAATGAAGTGGGATTATGGATTGAAAAGAAAAATTCTTTGTTTCAAAATATGAAATCATATTTGGATAACCATTTGAGAGTTGTACACCTGGTCTTGATTGCGAGCGAAGACGTGTCGTTCTTAGGCTGCTTTTTCTCAACTTCGGGTCACATTCTAGGCCCATGTTTGAACGAAGGGCGATTATGGGGTTTAAAGCAAAATTCTCCATTTCCAAATATGAAATCATATTTGGATAACCATTTGAGAGTTGTACACGTGGTCTTGATTGGGAGCGAAGACGTGTAGTTCTTGGATCGCGTTTTCTCAACTTCGGGTCACATTCTAGGCCCATGTTGGAATGAAGTGGGATTATGTGTTGAAAAGAAAAATTCTTTATTTCCAAATATGAACTCATATTTGGATACCCATTTGAGAGTTGTACACGTGGTCTTGATTGAGAGAGAAAACGTTTAGTTCTTGGGCCGCTCTTTCTCCATTTCCAAATACAAAATCATATTTGGATAACCATTTGAGACTTGTACATGTGGTCTTGATTGCAAACAAAGACGTGTAGTTCTTGGGCTGCTTTTTCTCAACTTCGGTTCACATTCTAGGCCCAAATTTGAACGAAGTGGGATTATGAGTTGAAAACAAAAATTCTTCGTTTCCAAACATGAAATCATATTTGGATACCCATTTGAGAGTTGCACATGTGGCCTTGATTGTGAGCGCACACATGTAGTTCTTGGGCCATTTTTTCTTAACTTTGGGAAACGTTCGAGGCTGAAGTTTGATCAAAGTGGGATTATGGGTTGAAAAGAAAAAAAAATTGTTTCCAAACATGAAGCCATATTTGGATACCCATTTGAGAGTTGCACACGTGATCTTGATTGCGAGTGAAGACGTGTAGTTCTTGTGCCGTTTTTTCTCAACTTTGGGTCACATTCTAGGCCCATGTTTGAACAAAGTGTGATTATGGGTTGAAAAAAAAAATTCTTTGATACCAAATATGAAATCATATTTGGATACCCATTTGAGAGTCGCACAATAGGTCTTGATTGCGAGAAAAGACATGTAGTTCTTGGGCCTCTTTTTCTCAACTTCAGGTCACATTCTAGGCCCACGCTTGAACAAAGTGTGATTATGGCTTGAAAAGAAAAATTCTTCGTTTCATATTTGGATACCCATTTGAGAGTTGCACTCGTGATCTAGATTGAGAATGAAGACGTGTAGTTCTTGGGCCATTTTTTCTAAACTTTGGTTCAAATTCTAGGCATAAGTTTGATCGAAGTGTGATTATGAGTTGAAAAGAAAATTTCTTCGTTTCCAAATATGAAATCATATTTGGATACACATTTGAGAGTTTCACACGTGGTTTTGATTGCGAACGAAGACGTCTAGTTCTTGGGCTCTTTTTCTCAACTTCGGGTCACATTCTAGGCCCATGTTGGAACGAAGTGGGATTATGGGTTGAAAAGCAAAATTCTCCCTTTCCAAATATGAAATCATATTTGGATACCCATTTGAGAGTTGTACACGTGGTCTTGATTATGAGCAAAGACGTGTAGTTCTTGGGCCCCTTTTTCTCAACTTCGGGTCACATTCTAGGCCCAAGTTTGAACGAAGTGGGAGTATGGGTTTAAAAGAAAAATTGTTCGTTTCCAAATATGAAATCATATTTAGATACCTATTTGAGAGTTGCACGTGTTGTCTTGATTGCGAGCGAAGATGTGTAGTTCTTGGGTCGTTTATTCTGAACTTCGGGTTACACTCTAGGCCCAAGTTTGAACGAAGTGGGATTATGGGTTGAAAAGAAAAATTCTCCATTTCCTAATATTTGGATACCCATTTGAGAGTTGCACACGTGGTCTTGATTGCAAGCGAAGACGTGTAGTTCTTTTGTCGCTTTTTCTCAACTTTGGGTCACATTCTAGGCCCAAGTTTGAACAAAGTGTGATTATGGGTTAAAAAAAAAAATTCTTCGTTTCCAAATATGAAATCATATTTGGATACCCATTTGAGAGTTGCACAATAGGTATTGATTGCGAGCAAAGACATGTAGTTCTTGGGCCTCTTTTTCTCAACTTCAGGTCACATTCTAGGCCCACGTTTGAACGAAGTGGGATTATGGCTTGAAAAAAAAAGTTCTTCGTTTCCAAATATGAAATCATATTTGGATACCCATTTGAGAGTTGCACAATAGGTCTTGATTGCGAGCGAAGACGTATAGTTCTTGGGCCTCTTTTTCTCAACTTCAGGTCACATTCTAGGCCCACGTTTGAACGAAGTGTGATTATGGCTTGAAAAGAAAAATTCTTCGTTTCCAAATATGAAATCATATTTGGATACCCATTTGAGAGTTGCACACGTGGTCTGGATTGCAAACGAAGACGTGTAGTTCTTGGGCCGTTTTTTCTAAACTTCGGTTCAGATTCTAGGCCTAAGTTTGAACGAAGTGTGATTATGGGTTGAAAATAAAATTTCTTCGTTTACAAATATGAAATCATATTTGAATACACATTTGAGAGTTTCACACATGGTCTTGATTGCAAACGAAGATGTGTAGTTCTTGGGCTCTTTTTCTCAACTTCGGGTCACATTCTAGGCCCATGTTGGAACGAAGTGGGATTATGGGTTGAAAAGAAAAATTATCCCTTTCCAAATATGAAATCATATTTGGATACCGATTTGAGAGTTGTACATGTGGTCTTGATTACGAGCAAAGACGTGTAGTTCTTGGGGCCCTTTTTCTCAACTTCGGGTCACATTCTAGGCCCAAGTTTGAACGAAGTGGGATTATGGGTTAAAAAGAAAAATTCTTCGTTTCCAAATATGAAATCATATTTGGATATCCATTTGAGAGTTGCACATTTTGTCTTGATTGCGAGCGAAGACGTGTAGTTCTTGGGCCATTTATTCTCAACTTCGGGTTACACTCTATGCCCAAGTTTGAACGAAGTGGGATTATGGGTTGAAAAGAAAAATTCTCCGTTTCCAAATATGAGATCATATTTCGATACCCATTTGAGAGTTGTACACGTGGTCTTGATTGTGAGTGAAGACGTGTAGTTCTTGGGCTCTTTTTCTCAACTTTGGGTCACATTCTAGGTCCATGTTGGAACAAAGTGGGATTATCGGTTGAAAGAAAAATTCTTCGTTTCCAAAAATGATATTATATTTGGATACCCATTTGAGAGTTGTACACGTGGTCTTGATTGCGAGCGAAGACGTGTAGTTCTTGGGGCGCTATTTCTCAAGTTTGGGTCACATTCTACGCCCAAGTTTGAATGAAGTAGAATTATGGGTTGAAAAGAAAAATTATTCGTTTCCAAATATGAAATCATATTTGGATACCCATTTGAGAGTTGTACACGTGGTCTTGATTGCGAGTGAAGACGTGTAGTTCTTGGGCCATTTTTTCTCAACTTCGGGTCGCATTCTAGGCCCAAGTTTGAACGAAATGAGATTATGGGTTGAAAAAAAAAATTCTTCGTTTCCAAATATGAAATCAAATTCTGATAACCATTTGAGAGTTGTACACATGGTCTTGATTGCAAGCGAAGACGTGTAGTTCTTGGGCCGCATTCTCTTAACTTTGGGTCACATTCTAGGCCAATGTTTGAACGAAGTGGGATTATGGGTTGAAAATAAAAATTCCTCATTTTGAAATATGAAATCATATTTGTATAACCATTTGAGAGTTGTACATGTGGTCTTGATTGTGAGAGAAGACGTGTAGTTATTGTGTCTCTTTTCTCAACTTCGAGTCACATTCTAAGCCCATGTTGGAACGAAGTGGGATTATGGGTTGAAAAGAAAAATTCTTCATTTCCAAATATGAAATCATATTTGGATACCCATTTGAGAGTTGTACACGTGGTCTTGATTGTGAGTGAAGACATGTAGTTCTTGGGCCGCTTTTTTTCAACTTCAGGTCACATTCTAGGCCCAAGTTTGAACGAAGTGAGATGATGGGTTGAAAAGAAAAATTCTTTGTTTCCAAATATGAAATCATATTTGGATACACATTTGAGGGTTGTACATGTGATCTTGATTGCGAGTGAAGATGTGTAGTTTTTGGGCCGCTTTTTCTCAACTTCAGGTCACATTCTAGGCCCAAGTTTGAATGAAGTGGGATTATGGGTTGAAAAGAAAAATTGTTCATTTCCAAATATGAAATCATATTTGGATACCCATTTGAGAGTTGTACACATGGTCTTGAATGCGAGCAAAGACATGTAGTTCTTGGGCCACTTTTTCTCAACTTCGGGTCACATTCTAGGCCCAAGTTTGAACAAAATGGGATTATGGGTTGAAAAGAAAAATTCTTCGTTTGCAAATGTGAAATCATATTTCGATACCCATTTGAGAGTTGTACATGTGGTCTTGATTGTGAGCGAAGACGTGTAGTTCTTGGACCGTTTTTTCTCAACTTTGGGTTACATTCTTGGCCCAAGTTTGAACAAAGTGGGATTATGGGTTGAAAAGCAAAATTCTTCGTTTCCAAATATGAAATCATATTTGGATACCCATTTGAGAGTTGTACACATGATCTTGATTGCGAGAGAAGACGTTTAGTTCTTGGGCCGTTTTTCCTCAACTTCGGGTCACATTCTAGGCCCACGTTTAAACGAAGTGGGATTATGGGTTGAAAAACAAAATTCTCCATTTCCAAATATGAAATCATATTTGGATACCGATTTGAGAGTTGTACATGTGGTTTTTATTGCGAGCGAAGATGTGTAGTTCTTGGGACGCTTTTTTCTCAACTTCGGGTCACATTCTAGGCCCAAGTTTGAACAAAGTTGGATTATGGGTTGAAAAGAAAAATTCTTGATTTCCAAATATGAAATCATATTTGGATACCCATTTGAGAGTTCCCTAATTGGTCTTGATTTTGAGCAAAGACGTGTAGTTCTTGGGCTATGTTTTCACTACTTCAGGTCACAGTCTAGGCCCAAGTTTCAACGAAGTGGGATTATGGGTTGGAAAGAAAAATTCTCCATTTCCAAATATGAAATCATATTTGGATACCCATTTGAGAGTTGCACACATGGTCTTGATTGCGAGCGAGGATGTGTAGTTCTTGGGCCTCTTTTTGTAAACTTTGTTTATCATTCTACGCCCCGATTTGAATGAAGTGGGATTATGGTTTGAAAAAAAAAAATCTTCGTTTCAAATATGAAATCATATTTGGATACACATTTGAGAGTTCCACATGTGGTCTTGATTGAAAGCGAAGACGTGTAGTTCTTGGGCCGCTTTTTTTCAATGTAGGGTCAAATTCTAGGCCCAAGTTTGAATGAAGTGGGATTATGGGTTTAAAAGCACAATTCTTCATTTCCAAATATGAAATCATATTTGGATAACCTTTAGAGAGTTGTACACGCGGTCTTCATTGCAAGCGAAGACGTGTAGTTCTTGGGATCTTTTTCTCAACTTCGGGTCACATTCTAGGCCCATGTTGGAACGAAGTGAGATTATGGGTTGAAAAGAAAAACTCTTCGTTTCCAAATATGAAATCATATTTGGACACCCATTTGAGAGTTGTACGCATGGTCTTGATTGTGAGCGAAGACGTGTAGTTCCTGGGTTGTTTTTCCTCAACTTCGGGTCACATTCTAGGCCCAAGATTGAACGAAGTGGGATGATGGGTTGAAAAGAAAAATTCTATGTTTCCAAATATGAAATCATATTTGGATACCCATTTGAGAGTTGTACACGTGGTCCTGATTGCGAGCGAAGACGTGTAGTTCTTGGGCCACTTTTCTCAACTTCGGGTCACATTCTAGGCCCATGCTTGAATGAAGTGGGATTATTGGATGAAAAGAAAAATTTTATGTTTCCAAATATGAAATCATATTTGGATAACCATTTGAGAGTTGTACAATTGGTCTTGATTGTGAGCAAAGACGTGTAGTTCTTGAGCCGTTTTTTCTCAACTTCAGGTTACATGCTAGGCCCAAGTTTGAAAGAAGTGTGATAATGGGTTGAAAAGAAAAATTCTCCATTTCCAAATATGAAGTCATATTTGGATACCCATTTGAGAGTTGCACATGTGGTCTTGATTGCGAGCGAAGACTTGTAGTTCTTGGGCCTCTTTTTGTAAACTTTTGTTATCATTCTAGGCCCATGTTTGAATGAAGTGGGATTATGGGATGAAAAGAAAAGTTATTCGTGTCAAATATCAAATCATATTTGGATACACATTTGAGAGTTTCACATGTGGTCTTGATTGCGAGCGAATATGTGTAGTTCTTCGGCCGCTTTTTCTCAACTTTGGGTCAAATTCTAGGCCAAAGTTTGAACGAAGTGGGATTATGGGTTTAAAAGAAAAAATCTTTGTTTCCAAATATGAAATTATATTTGGTACCCATTTGAGAGTTGCACATGTGGTCTTGATTGTGGGCGAAGACTTGTAGTTCTTGGGCCGCTTTTTCTCAACTTTGGGTCACATTCTAGGCCCAAGTTTGAATGAAGTGGGATTATAGCTTGAAAAGAAAAATTCTTTGTTTCCAATTATGAAATCATATTTGGATACGAATTTGAGAGTTGCACACGTGGTCTTGAATGCGAGCGAAGACCTGTAGTTCTTGGGACTCTTTTTCTCAACTTGGGGTCAAATTCTAGCCCCAAGTTTGAACGAACTGGTATTATGGGTTGAAAAGCACAATTCTACATTTCCAAATATGAAATAATATTTGGATACCCATTTGAGAGTTACACACATGGTCTTGATTGTGAGCGAAGACGTTTAGTTCTTGGGCACTTTTTCTCAACTTCGGGTCACATTCTAGGCCCAAGTTTGAACGAAATGGGATTATGGGTTGAAAAGAAAATTTCTTCGTTTCCAAATATGAAATCATATTTGGATACCCATTTGAGAGTTGTAAACGTGGTCTTGATTACGAGCGAAGACGTGTAGTTCTTGGCCACGTTTTCTCAACTTCGGGTCACATTCTTGGCCCAAGTTTGAACGAAGTGGGATTATGGGTTGAAAAGTAAAATTCTTCGTTTCCAAATATGGATACCCATTTGAGAGTTGTACACATGGTCTTGATTGCGAGAGAAGACATTTAGTTCTTGGGCCGCTTTTTCTCAACTTCGGGTCACATTCTAGGCCCACGTTTAAATGAAGTGGGATTATGGTTTGAAAAGAAAAATTATTTGTTTCCAAATATGAAATCATATTTAGATACCGATTTGAAAGTTGTACAAGTGGTTTTGATTGCGAGCGAAGACGTGTAGTTCTTGGGCCGTATTTTTCTCAACTTCGAGTCACATTCTAGGCACAAGTTTGAATGAATTTAGGTTATGGGTTGAAAAGAAAAATTCTCCATTTCCAAATATGAAATAATATTTGGATACCCATTTGAGAGTTGCACACGTGGACTTGATTGTGAGCGAAGACGTGTAGTTCTTGGGCCGCTTTTTCTCAACTTCGGGTCACATTCTAGGCCCAAGTTTGAATGAAGTGGGATTATGGGTTTAAAAATGGAATTATCCATTTCCAAATATGAAATCATATTTAGACACCCATTTGAGAGTTGCACACGTGGTCTTGATTGCGAGTGAAGACGTGTAGTTCTTGGGCCGCTTTTTTCTCAACTTCGGGTCACATTCTAGTCCCAAGTTTGAACAAAGTGGGATTATAGATTGAAAAGAAAAATTCTATGTTTCCAAATATGAAATCATATTTTGATACACATTTGAGAGTTGCACATGTGGTCTTGATTGCGAGCAAAGACGTTTAGTCCTTGAGCCGCATTTTCTCAACTTCGGGTCACATTCTAGGCCCATGTTTGAACGAAGTGGGATTATGGGGTGAAAAGAAAAATTCTCCGTTTCCAAATATGAAATCATATTTGGATAACCATTTGAGAGTTGTACACGTGGTCATGATTGCGAGCGAAGACGTTTAGTTCTTCGGCCGCTTTTTCTCAACTTCGGGTCACATTCTAGCGCCATGTTGGAACAAAGTGGGATTATGTGTTGAAAAGAAAAATTCTTCGTTTCCAAATATGAAATCATATTTGGATACCCATTTGAGAGTTGTGCACGTGGCCTTCATTGCGAGTGAACACGTTTAGTTCTTGGTCCACTTTTTCTCAACTTCGGGTCACATTCTAGGCCCAAGTTTGAACGAAGTGGGATTATGGGTTTAAAAGCAAAATTCTTCATTTCCAAATATGAAATCATATTTGGATACCCATTTGAGAGTTGCACACGTGGTATTGATTTTGAGTGAAGACGTGTAGTTCTTGGGACGCTTTTTCTCAACTTCGAGTCACATTCTAGGTCCAAGTTTGAACGAAGTGGGATTGTGGGTTGAAAAGAAAAACTCTATGTTTCAAGATATGAAATCATATTTTCATACCCATTTGAGATTTTCACATGCAGTCTTGATTGCAAGCGAAGACGTGTAGTTCTTTGGCTGTTTTTTCTCAACTTCGGGTCACATTCTAGGCCCTAGTTTGAACAAAGTGGGACTATGGGTTGAAAAGAAAAATTATCCGTTTCCAAACATGAAGTCATATTTGGATACCCATTTGAGAGTTCCACATGTGCTCTTGATTGCAAACGAAGACATCTAGTTCTTCGGCCGTTTTTTCTCAACTTCGGGTCACATTCTAGGCCCAAGTTTGAACGAAGTGGGATTATGGGTTGAAACGAAAAATTCTCCATTTCCAAAGATGAAATCATATTTGGATACCCATTTGAGAATTGCACACATGGTCTTGATTGCGAGCGAAGACGTGTGGTTCTTGGACCGCGTTTTCTCAACTTTGGATCACATTCTAGTCCCAATTTTGAACGAAGTGGGATTATGGATTGAAAAGCAAAATTCTTCGTTTGCAAATATGAAATCATATTTGGATACCCACTTGAGAGTTCCACAATTGGTCTTGATTGTGAGAGAAGACGTGTAGTTCTTGGGTTGCTTTTTCTCTTCTTCAGGTCACATTCTAGGCCCAAGTTTGAACGAAGTGTGATTATGGGATGAAAAGAAAAATTCTCCGTTTTCAAATATGAAATCATATTTGGATACCCATTTGAGAGTTTCACATGTAGTCTTGATTGCGAGCGAAGATGTGTAGTTCTTGGGCCTCTTTTTGTAAACTTCGGTTATCATTTTAGGCCCCAGTTTGAATGAAGTGGAATTATGGGTTGAAAAGAAAAATTCTTCGTTTCAATTATGAAATCATATTTGGATACACATTTGAGAGTTTCAAATGTGGTCTTGATTGCGAGCAAAGACGTGTAGTTCTTGGGCCGCGTTTCTCAACTTTGGGTCAAATACTAGGCCCAAGTTTGAACGAAGTGGGATTATGGGTTTAAAAACAAAATTCTTTGTTTCCAAATATGAAATTATATTTGGATACCTATTTGAGAGTTGCACATGTGGTCTTGATTGCGAGCGAAGACGTGTAGTTCTTGGGTCTCTTTTTCTCAACTTTGGGTCACATTCTAGGCCACAATTTGAACAAAGTGGGATTATGGCTTGAAAAGTAAAATTCTCTATTTCCAAATATGAAATCATATTTGGATACATATTTGATAGTTGAACACGTGGTCTTGAATGCGAGCGAAGACCTGTAGTTCTTGGACTGTTTTTTCTCAACTTTGGGTAAAATTCTATGCCCAAGTTTGAACGAAGTGGTATTATGGGTTGAAAAGCAAAATTCTTCGTTTCCAAATATGAAATCATATTTGGATAACCATTTGAGAGTTGCACATGTGGTCTTGATTGCGAGTGAAGATGTGTAGTTCTTGGGCGTTTTTGCTCAACTTTGGGTCACATTCTAGGCCCATGTTTGAACGAAGTGGGATTATGGGTTGAAAAGAAAAATTATTTGTTTCCAAATATGAAATCATATTTGGATACCCATTTGAGAGTTGCACACATGGTCGGGATTGCGAGTGAATAGGTGTAGTTCTTGAGTTGAAAATCAAAATTCTCCATTTCCAAATATGAAATCATATTTGGATACCCATTTGAGAGTTGCACACGGGATCTTGATTGCGATCAAAGACATGTAGTTCTTGGGTGGTTTTTTCTCAACTTCGGGTCACATTCTAGGCCCAAGTTTGAACGAAGTCGGATTATGGGTTGAAAAACAAAATTCTTCGTTTCCAAATATCAAATCATATTTGGATACCCATTTGAGAGTTGTACATGTGGTCTTGATTGCGAGCGAAGACGTGTAGTTCTTCGGCCATTTTTTCTCAACATCATGTCAAACTTTAGGCCCTAGTTTGAACGAAGTGGGATTATGGGTTGAGAAGAAAATTTATCTGTTTCCATATATGAAATCATATTTGGATAACCATTTGAGAGTTGTACACGTGGTCTTGATTTCGAGCGAAAACGTGTAGTTCTTGGGCCGCTTTTTCTCAACTTCGGGTCACATTCTAGGCCCAAGTTTGAACGAAGTGGGATTATGGGTTCAAAAGAAAAATTCTTCGATTCCAAATATGAAATCATATTTGGATACCCATTCGAGAGTTGTACACATGGTCTTGATTGCGAGCGAAGACTTGTAGTTCTTGGGACCTTTTTTCTCAACTTCAGTTCACATTCTAGGCCCAAGTTTGAACAAAGTGGGATTATGGGTTGAAAAGAAAAAAAAAATGTTTCCAAATATGAAATCATATTTGGATACCTATTTGAGAGTTCTACACGTGGTCTTAATTGCGACTGAAGATGTGGAGTTCTTGGGTCACATTCTAGGCCCAAGTTTGAACGAAGTTGGATTATGGGTTGAAAAGAAAAAGTCTTCATTTCCAAATATGAAAACATATTTGGATACCCATTTAAGAGTTGTACGCATGGTCTTGACTGCGAGTAAAGACGTGTAGTTCTTGGGCCCCTTTTTCTCATCTTCGGGTCACATTCTAGGCTCAAGTTTAAACGAAGTGGGATTATGGGTTGAAAAGAAAAATATTTTGTTTCCAAATATGAAATCATATTTGGATACCCATTTGAGAGTTGTACACGTGGTCTTGATTGCGAACAAATACGTGTAGTTCTTGGGTCCCTTTTTCTCAACTTCGGGTCACATTCTAGGCCCAAGTTTGAACGAAGTGGGATTATGGGTTGAAAAGAAAAATTCTTCATTTCCAAATATGAAATCATATTTGGATACCCATTTGAAAGTTGTACACGTGGTCTTGATTGCGAGCAAAGAAGTATAGTTCTCTAGCCCCTTTTTCTTAACTTCGGGTCACATTCTAGGCCCAAGTTTGAACGAAATGAGATTATGGGTTGAAAAGAAAATTTCTTCATTTCCAAATATGAAATCGTATTTGGATACCCATTTGAGAGTTGTACACGTAGTCTTGATTGCGAGCAAAGACATGTATTTCTTGGGCCCCTTTTTCTCAATTTCGGGTCACATTCTAGGCCCATGTTTCAACGAAGTGGGATCATGGGTTGAAAATCCAAATTCTTCATTTCCATATATGAAATCATACTTGCATACCCATTTGAGAGTTGTACACGTGGTCTTGATTGGGAGCGAAGACGTGTAGTTCTTGGGACCCTTTTTCTCAACTTCTGGTCACATTCTAGGACCAAGTTTGAATGAAGTGGGATTATGGGTTGAAAAGCAAAATTTTTCATTTCCAAATATGAAATCATATTTGGATACCCATTTGAGAGTTCTACACGTGGTCTTGATTGCGACCGAAGATGTGGAGTTCTCATGTCACATTCTAGGCCCAAGTTTGAATGGAGTTGGATTATGGGTTGAAAAGCCAAATTCTTCATTTCCAAAGATGAAAACATATTTGGATACACATTTGAGAGTTGTACACGTGGTCTTGATTGCGAGCGAAGACATGTGGTTCTTCGGCTGCGTTTTCTCAACCTCAGGTCACATTCTAGGCCCATGTTGGAGCAAAGTGGGATTATGAGTTGAAAAGAAAAATTCTCTGTTTCCAAATATGAAATCATATTTGGATACCCATTTGAGAGTTGTACACGTGTTCCTAAGTGCAAGAGAAGACGTGTGGTTCTTGGGTCGTTTTTTCTCAATCTCGAGTCACATTTTTCGCCGAAGTTTGAACAAAGTGGGATTATGGGTTGAAAAGAAAAATTCTCCATTTCCAAATATGAAATCATATTTGGATACCCATTTGAGAGCTGTACACGTGGTCTTGATTGCGAGCGAAGACGTGTAGTTCTTGGGGCCCTTTTCTCAACTTCGGGTCACATTCTAGGCCCAAGTTTGAACAATGTGGGATTATGGGTTGAAATATAAAATTATTTGTTTCCAAATATGAATTCATATTTGGATACCCATTTGAGAGTTGTACATGTTGTCTTGTTGAGAGCGAAGACATGTAGTTCCTACACCCCTTTTTCTGAACTTCAGGTCATATTCTAGGCCCAAGTTTGAACAAAGTGGGATTATGGGTTGAAAAGTAAAATTCTTCGTTTCCAAATATGGACTCATATTTGAATACCCATTTGATAGCTGTACACGTGGTCTTGATTGTGAGTGAAGACGTATAGTTATTGGCACCTTTTTCTCAACTTCGGGTTACATTCTAGGCCTAAGATTGAACGAAGTGGGATTATGGGTCGAAAAGAAAAATTCTTCATTTCCAAATATGAAATTATATTAGGATACCCATTTGAGAGTTGTACACGTGGTCTTGATTGCGAGCGAAGACGTGTAGTTCTTGGGCCCCTTTTTCTCAACTTTAAGTCACATTCTAGGCCCAACTTTGAATGAAGTGGGATCATGGGTTACAAAGAAAAAATCTTCGTTTCCAAATATGAAATCATATTTGGATACACATTTGAGAGTTGTACATGTGGTCTTGATTGCGAGCGAAGACGTGTAGTTCTTGGGCCCCTTTTCTCAACTTCGGGTCACATTCTAGGCCCAAGTTTGAACGAAGTGGGATTATGGGTTCAAAAGAAAAAATCTGCATTTCCAAACAAGAAATCATATTTGGATACCCATTTGAGAGTTGTACACGTGATCTTGATTGTGAGCAAAGATG
This sequence comes from Picea engelmannii, assembly GCA_009831015.1. Taxonomy (NCBI): domain Eukaryota; kingdom Viridiplantae; phylum Streptophyta; class Pinopsida; order Pinales; family Pinaceae; genus Picea; species Picea engelmannii. Next base: position 1,472,537 of record ML776658.1, on the reverse strand, counting down.
TGTAGTTCTCGGGCCCCTTTTTCTCAAGTTTGGGTCACATTCAAGGCCCAAGTTTGAACGAAGTGGGATTATGGGTTGAAAAGAAAAATTATTTATTTCCAAATATGAAATCATATTTGGATACCCATTTGAGAGTTGTACATGTGTTCTTGATTACGAGCGAAGACGTGTAGTTCTTGGGCCCCTTTTTCTCAACTTCGAGTCACATTCTAGGCCCAAGTTTGAACGAAGTAGTATTATGGATTCAAAAGAAAAATTCTTCGTTTCCAAATATGAAATCATATTTGGATACCCATTTGAGAGTTGTACATGTGGCCTTGATTGCGAGCGAATGCATGTAGTTCTTGGGACCTTTTTTCTCAACTTCAGGTCACATTCTAGGCCCAAGTTTGAACGAAGTGGGATTATGGGTTGAAAAACAAAAAATTTCATTTACAAATATGAACTCATATTCGAATGCCCATTTGAGAGTTCTACACGTGGTCTTGATTACGACCGAAGATGTGGAGTTCTCGGGTCACATTCTAGGCCCAAGTTTGAACAAAGTGGGATTATGAGTTGAAAAGAAAAATTCTTTGTTTCCAAATATGAAAACATATTTGGATACCCATTTGAGAGTAGTACACGTGGTCTTGACTGCGAGAGAAGACATTTAGTGCTTGGGCCCCTTTTTCTCATCTCCGAGTCACATTCTAGGCTCAAGTTTGAACTAAGTGAGATTATGGGTTAAAAAGAAAAATTATCCGTTTCCAAGTAAGAAATCATATTTGGAAACCCATTTGAGAGTTGTACACGTGGTCTTGATTGTGAACAAATACATGTATTTCTTGGGCCCTTTTTTCTCAACTTCGGGTCACATTCTAGGCCCAAATTTGAACACAGTGCGATTATGCGTTAAAAAGAAAAATTCTTCGTTTCCAAATATGAAATCATATTTGGATACCCATTTGAGAGTTGTACATGTTGTCATGTTGGGAGCGAAGACGTGTAGTTCCTGCCCCCTTTTTCTCAACTTCGGGTCACATTCTAGGGCCAAGTTTGAACGAAGTGAGATTATGGGTTGAAAAGAAAAATTCTTCATCTCCAAATATGAAATCATATTTGGATACTCATTTGAGAGTTGTACACATGGTCTTGATTGCGAGCGAAAACGTGTAGTTATTGGCCCATTTTTCTCAACTCTGGGTTACATTCTAGGCCTAAGATTGAACGAAGTGGGATTATGGATTGAAAAGAAAAATTCTTCGTTTCCAAATATGAAATCATATTTGGATACCCATTTGAGAGTTGTACATGTGGTCTTGATTATGAGTGAATACGTGTAGTTCTTGGGACCCTTTTTCTCAACTTTGGGTCACATTCTAGGCCCAAGTTTGAACGAAGTGGGATCATGCGTTACAAAGAAAAATTCTTCGTTTCCAAATATGAAATCATATTTGGATACCCATTTGAGAGTTGTACATGCGGTCTTGATTGCGAGAAAAGACGTGTAGTTCTTGGGTCCCTTTTTCTCAACTTCGTGTCACATTCTAGGCCCAAGTTTGAACGAAGTGAGATTATGGGTTGAAAAGAAACATTATTCGTTTCCAAGTAAGAAATCATATTTGGATACCCATTTGAGAGTTGTACACGTGGTCTTGATTGCGAGAATAGACGTGTAGTTCTTGGGCCCCTTTTTCTCATCTTTGGGTCACATTCTAGGCCCAAGTTTGAACGAAGTGGGATTATGGGTTGAAAAGAAAAATTCTTCATTTCCAAATATGAAAGCATATTTGGATACCCATTTGAGAGGTGTACACGTGGTCTTGATTATGAGCGAAGACGTGTAGTTCTTGGGTCCATTTTTCTCAACTTTGGGTCACATTCTAGGCCCAAGTTTTAACGAAGTTGGATTATGGGTTCAAAAGAAAAATTCTTCGTTTTCAAATATGAAATCATATTTGGATACCTATTTGAGAGTTGTACACATGGTCTTGATTGCGAGCAAAGACGTGTAGTTCTTGGGACCCTTTTTCTCAACTTAAGGTCACATTCTAGGCCCAAGTTTCAATGAAGTGGGATTATGGGTTGAAAACCAAAAATTTTCGTTTTCAAATATGAAATCATATTTGGATACCCATTTGAGAGTTCTACATGTGGTCTTGATTGTGACCAAAGATGTGGAGTTCTCGGGTCACATTCTAGGCCCAAGTTTTAACGAAGTTGGATTATGGGTTGAAAAGAAAAATTCTTCGCTTCCAAATATGAAAACATATTTGGATACCCATTTGCGATTTGTACACATGGTCTTGACTGCGAGTGAAGACGTGTAGTTCTTGGGCCTCTTTTTCTCCTCTTCGGGTCACATTCTAGGCTCAAGTTTGAATGAAGTGGGATTATGGGTTGGAAAGCAAAATTCTTCATTTCCAAATATGAACTCATATTTGGATACCCATTTGAGAGTTTTACACATGGTCTTGATTGCGAACGAATACGTGTATTTCTTGGGCTCCTTTTTCTCAACTTCGGGTCACATTCTAGGCCCAAATTTGAATGAAGTGGGATTATGCGTTGAAAAGCAAAATTCTTTGTTTCCAAATATGAAATCATATTTGGATACCCATTTGAGAGTTGTACATGTTGTGCATGTTGTGTTGTTGTGAGCGAAGACGTGTAGTTCCATGCCCCTTTTTCTCAACTTCGGGTCACATTCTAGGCCCAAGTTTGAATGAAGTAGGATTATGGGTTCAAAAGAAAAATTCTTTGTTTCCAAATATGAAATCATATTTGGATACACATTTGAGAGTTGTACATGTGGTCTTGATTGCGAGCGAAGGCATGTAGTTCTTGGGACCCTTTTTCATAACTTCAGGTCACATTCTAGGCCCAAGTTTGAACGAAGTGGGATTATGGGTTGAAAAGCAAAATTTTTCGTTTACAAATATGAAATCATATTTGAATACCCATTTGAGAGTTCTACACGTGGCCTTGATTGCGACCAAAGATGTGGAGTTCTTGGGTCACATTCTAGGCCCAAGTTTGAACAAAGTGGGATTATGAGTTGAAAAGCAAAATTCTTCATTTCCAAATATGAAAACATATTTGGATACCCATTTGAGAGTAGTACACATGGTCTTGACTGCGAGCGAAGACATGTAGTGCTTGGGCCCCTTTTTCTCATCTCCGAGTCACATTCTAGGCTCAAGTTTGAACTAAGTGGGATTATGGGTTGAAAAGAAAAATTATTCGTTTCCAAGTAAGAAATCATATTTGGATACCCATTTGAGAGTTGTACACGTGGTCTTGATTGTGAGAATAGACGTGTAGTTCTTGGGCCCATTTTTCTCAACTTTGGGTCACATTCTAGGCCCAAGTTTGAACGAAGTGGGATTATGGGTTGAAAAGAAAAATTCTTCATTTCCAAATATGAAAGCATATTTGGATACCCATTTGAGAGTTGTACACGTGGTCTTGATTATGAGCGAAGACGTGTAGTTCTTGTGTCCCTTTTTCTCAACTTCGGGTCACATTCTAGGGCCAAGTATGAACGAAGTGGGATTATGGGTTCAAAAGAAAAATTCTTCGTTTTCAAATATGAAATCATATTTGGATACCTATTTGAGAGTTGTACACATGGTCTTGATTGCGAGGGAAGACGTGTTGTTCTTGGGACCCTTTTTTCTCAACTTAAGGTCACATTCTAGGCCCAAGTTTCAATGAAGTGGGATTATGGGTTGAAAAGCAAAAATTTTCGTTTTCAAATATGAAATCATATTTGGATACCCATTTGAGAGTTCTACACGTGGTCTTGATTGCAACCAAAGATGTTGAGTTCTCGGGTCACATTCTAGGCCCAAGTTTTAACGAAGTTGGATTATGGGTTGAAAAGCAAAATTCTTCGTTTCCAAATATGAAAATGTATTTGGATACCCATTTGCGATTTGTACACATGGTCTTGACTGCGAGCGAAGACGTGTAATTCTTGGGCCTCTTTTTCTCCTCTTCGGGTCACATTCTAGGCTCAAGTTTGAACGAAGTGGGATTATGGGTTGGAAAGAAAAATTCTTCATTTCCAAATATGAACTCATATTTGGATACCCATTTGAGAGTTTTACACATGGTCTTGATTGCGAACGAATACGTGTATTTCTTGGGATCCTTTTTCTCAACTTTGGGTCACATTCTGGGCCCAAATTTGAATGAAGTGGGATTATGCATTGAAAAGAAAAATTCTTCATTTCCAAATATGAAATCATATTTGGATACCCATTTGAGAGTTGTACATGTTGTGTTGTTGGGAGCGAAGACGTGTAGTTCCATGCCCCTTTTTCTCAACTTCGGGTCACATTCTAGGGTCAATTTTGAACAAAGTGAGATTATGGGTTGAAAAGAAAAATTCTTCGTCTCCAAATATGAAATCATATTTGGATACTCATTTGAGAGTTGTACACATGGTCTTGATTGTGAAAGAAAACGTGTAGTTCTTGGCCCCTTTTTGTAAACTCCGGGTTACATTCTACTCCTAAGATTGAATGAAGTGAGATTATGGATTGAAAAGAAAAATTCTTCATTTCCAAATATGAAATCATATTTGGATACCCATTTGAGAGTTGTACATGTGGTCTTGATTATGAGCAAAGACGTGTAGTTCTTGGGCCCCTTTTTCTCAACTTTGGGTCACATTCTAGGCCCAAGTTTCAACAAAGTGGGATCATGGGTTACAAAGAAAAATTATTCGTTTCCAAATATGAAATCATATTTGGATACCCATTTGAGAGTTGTACACGTGGTCTTGATTGCGAGAAAAGACATGTAGTTCTTAGGCCCCTTTTTCTCAACTTCGGGTCACATTCTAGGCCCAAGTTTGAATGAAGTGGGATTATGGGTTGAAAAGAAAAATTCTTCGTTTCCAAGTAAGAAATCATATTTGGATACCCATTTGAGACTTGTACACGTGGTCTTGATTGCAAGCAAAGACGTGTAGTTCTTGGGTCCCATTTTCTCAACTTTGGGTCATATTCTAGGCCCAAGTTTCAACGAAGTGGGATTATGGGTTGAAAGGAAAAATTCTTCGTTTCCAAATATGAGAGCATATTTGGATGCCCATTTTAGTGTTGTACAGGTGGTCTTGATTACGAGCGAAGAAATGTAGTTCTTGGGCCCCTTTTTCTCATCTTCGGGTCACATTCTAGGCTCATGTTTGAACGAAGTGGGATTATGGGTTCAAAAGAAAAATTCTTCGTTTCCAAATATGAAATCATATTTGGATAACCACTTGAGAGTTGTACACATGGTCTTGATTGCGAGCGAAGGCGTGTAGTTCTTGGGACCCTTTTTCTCAACTTCAGGTCACATTCTAGGCCCAAGTTTCACCGAAGTGGGATTATGGGTTGAAAAGAAAAAAATTTCGTTTCCAAATATGAAATCATAATTGGATACCCATTTGAGAGCTCTACATGTGGTCTTGATTGCGACCGAAGATGTGGAGTTCTTGGGTCACATTCTAGGTCCAAGTTTGAACAAAGTTGGATTATGGGTTGAAAAGAAAAATTCTTCATTTCCAAATATTAAAACATATTTGGATACCCATTTGTGATTTCTACACGTGGTCTTGACTGCGAGTGAAGACGTGTAGTTCTTGGGCCCCTTTTTCTCATCTTCGGGTCACATTCTAGGCTAAAGTTTGAACTAAGTGGGATTATGGGTTGAAAAGAAAAATGCTTCGTTTCCAAATATGAAATCATATTTGGATACCCATTTGAGAGTTGTACATGTGGACTTGATTGCGAGCGAAGACATGTAGTTCTTGAACCCCTTTTTCTCAACTTTAGGTCACATTCTAGTCCCAAGTTTGAACGAAGTGGGATTATGTGTTGAAAAGAAAAATTCTTCGCTTCCAAATCTGAAATCATATTTGGATACCCATTTGAGAGTTGTACACGTGGTCTTGATTGCGAGTGAAGACGTGTAGTTCTTGGGCCCCTTTTTCTCAGCTTCGGATCACATTCTAGGCCTAACTTTGAACGAAGTGGGATTATGGGTTGAAAAGAAAAATTCTTCGTTTCCAAATATGAAATCATATTTGGATACCCATTTAAGAGTTGTACACGTGATCATGATTGGGATTGAAAACTTTTAGTTCTTGGGCCCCTTTTTTCTCAACTTCGGGTCACATTCTAGGCCCAAGTTTGAACAAAGTTGGATTATGGGTTGAAAAGAAAAAAAATTCATTTCCAAATATGAAATCATATTTGGATGTCCATTTGAGAGTTATACACGTGGTCTTGATTGAGACCGAAGATGTAGAGTTCTCATGTCACATTATAGGCCCAAGTTTGAACGAAGTTGGATTATGGGTTGAAAATCCAAATTCTTCGTTTCCAAAGATGAAAACATATTTGGATACCCATTTGAGAGTTGTACACGTGGTCTTGATTGTGAGCGAAGACATGTGGTTCTTGGGCCGTTTTTTCTCAACCTCAAGTCACATTCTAGGCCTATGTTTGAACGAAGTGGGATTATGGGTTTAAGAGAAAAATTCGTTGTTTCCAAATACGAAATCATTTTTGGATACCAATTTGAGAGTTGTACATGTGGTATTGATTTATAGCGAAGATGTGTTGTTCTTGGGTCGTTTTTTCTCAACCTCGGTTCACATTCTAGGCCGAGGTTTGAACGAAGTGGGATTATGGGCTAAAAAGAAAAATTCTTTGTTTCCAAATATGAAATCATATTTGGATATCCATTTGAGAGTTGTACACGTGTTCTTAAGTGCGAGCGAAGACATGTGGTTCTTGGGTCGTTTTTTCTCAATCTCGGGTCACATTTTCGGCCGAAGTTTGAACGAAGTGGGATTATAGGTTGAAAAGAAAAATTCTTCGTTTCCAAATATGAAATCATATTTGGATACCCATTTGAGAGATGTACATGTGGTCTTGATTGTGAGCGAAGACGTGTAGTTCTTGGGCCCCTTTTTGTCAACTTCGGGTCACATTCTAGGCCCAAGTTTGAACAAAGTGGGATTATGGGTTGAAATATTAAATTCTTCGTTTCCAAATATGAAATCATATTTGGATACCCATTTGAGAGTTGTACACGTTGTCTTGTTGCGAGTGAAGACGTGTAGTTCCTGCACCCCTTTTTCTCAACTTCAAGTGACAATCAAGTCACATTCTAGGCCAAAGTTTGAACAAAGTGGGATTATGGGTTGAAAAGCAAAATTATTCATCTCCAAATATGAAATCATATTTGGATACCCATTTAACAGTTGTACATGTGGTCTTGATTGCGAGCGAAGAACTATAGTTCTTGGCACCTGTTTCTCAACTTCGGGTTACATTCTAGGCCTAAGATTGAACGAAGTGGGATTATGGGTCGAAAAGAAAAATTCTCCGTTTCCAAATATGAAATTATATTAGGATACCCATTTGAGACGTGTACACGTGGTCTTGATTGCGAGCGAATATGTGTAGTTCTTGGGCCCCTTTTTCTCAACTTTAAGTCACATTCTAGGCCCAACTTTGAACGAAGTGGGATCATGGGTTACAAAGAAAAATTCTTCGTTTCCAAATATGAAATCATATTTGGATACCCATTTGAGAGTTGTACATGTGGTCTTGATTGTGAGCGAAGACGTGTAGTTCTTGGGCCCCTTTTCTCAACTTCAGGTCACATTCTAGGCCCAAGTTTGAACGAAGTGGGATTATGGGTTCAAAAGAAAAAATCTTTGTTTCCAAATAAGAAATCATATTTGGATACCCATTTGAGAGTTCTACACGTGATCTTGATTGTGAGCAAAGACGTGATGTTCTTGGGCCCCTTTTTCTCAAGTTTGGGTCACATTCAAGGCCCAAGTTTGAACGAAGAGGGATTATTTGTTGAAAAGAAAAATTCTTCGTTTCCAAATATGAAACTATGTTTGGAAACCCATAGTTTGTACACGTGGTCTTCATTGTGAGCGAAGACATGTGGTTCTTGGCCCGTTTTTTCTCAACCTCGGGTCACATTTTAGGCTCAAGTTTGAATGAAGTGGGATTATGGGTTGAAGAGAAAAATTCTTCGTTTCCAAATATGAAATCATATTTGGATACCCATTTGAGAGTTGTACACGTGGTCTTGATTGTGAGCGAAGACATGTGGTTCTTGGGCCTCTTTTTCTCAATCTCGGGTCATATTCTAGGCCCAAGTTTGAACGAAGTGGGATTATGGGTTGAAAGAAAAATTCTTCGTTTCCAAATATGAAATCATATTTGGATACCCATTTGAGAGTTGTACACGTGGTCTTGATTGCGAGCGAAGACGTGGTTCTTGGCCCTCTTTTTCTCAACCTGGGGTCACATTCTAGGCCCAAGTTTGAACGAAGTGGGATTATGGGTTGAAGAGAAAAATTCTTTGTTTCCAATTATGAAATCATATTTGGATACCCATTTGAGGGTTGTACATGTGGTCTTCATTGTGTGTGAAGATGTGTGGTTCTTGGGGCGCTTTTTCTCAACCTCGGGTCACATTCTTGGCCCAAGTTTGAACGAAGTGGGATTATAGGTTGAAGAGAAAAATTCTTCGTTTCCAAATATGAAATCATATTTGGATACCCATTTGAGAGTTGTACACGTGGTCTTGATTGCGAGCGAAGACGTGTGGTTCTTGGTCCGATTTTTCCCAACCTCGGGTCACATTCTAGGCCCAAGTTTGAACGAACTGGGATTATGGGTTGAAGAGCAAAATTCTTTGTTTCCAAATATAAAATCATGTTTGGATACTTTTTTAAGAGTTTTACAGGTGGTCTTGATTGCGAGCAAAGATGTGTGGTTCTTGGGCCGCTTTTTCTCAACCTCAAGTCACATTCTAGGCCCATGTTTGAACGAAGTGGGATTATGGGTTGAAGAGAAATATTTTCCGTTTCCAAATATGAAATCATATTTGGATACCCATTTGATATTTGTACATGTGGTCTTGATTGCGAGGGAAGACGTGTGGTTCTTGGGCCACTTTTTCTCAACGTCGAGTTACATTCTAGGCCCAAGTTTGAACGAAGTGGGATTATGGGTTGAAGAGAAAATTTCTCCATTTCCAAATATGAAATCATTTTTGGATACCCATTTGAGAGTTATACACATGGTCTTGATTGCGATCGAAGACGTGTGGTTCTTGGGCCGCTTTTTCAAAACCTCATGTCACATTCTAGGCCCATGTTTGAACGAAGTGGGATTATGTGTTGAAAAGAAAAATTGTCCATTTCCAAATATGAAATCATATTTGGATGCCCATTTGAGTGTTGTACATTTGGTCTTCATTGCGAGTGAAGAGGTGTGGTTCTTGGGCCGCTTTTTCTCAACCTCGGGTCACATTCTAGGCCCAAGTTTGAACGAAGTGGGATTATGGGTTGAAAAACAAAATCTATATTTCCAAATATGAAATCATATTTGAATACCCATTTGAGAGTTGTACATGTGGTCTTGATTGCGAGCGAAGACGTGTCGTTCTTTGGCCCTTTTTTCTCAACCTCGGGTCACATTCTAGGCCCAAGTTTGAACGAAGTGGGATTATGGGTTGAAGAGAAAAAATCTTTGTTTCCAAATATAAAATCATAATTGGATATGCATTTGAGAGTTGGACACGTGGTCTTGATTGCGAGCAAAGATGTGTGGTTCTTGGGCTGCTTTCTCTCAACCTCGGGTCACATTCTAGTCCCAAGTTTGAACGAAGTGGGATTATGGGTTGAAAAGAAAAATTATCTGTTTCCAAATATGAAATCATATTTGGATACCCATTTGAGGGTTGTACATGTGGTCTTGATTGTGAGAGAAGACGTGTAGTTCTTGGGCCCCTTTTTCTCAACTTCGGGTCACATTCTAGGCCCAAGTTTGAACAAAGTAGGATTATGGCTTGAAAACAAAAATTCTTCGTTTCCAAATATGAAATCATATTTGGACAATGGATACCCATTTGAGAGTTGTACATGTGGTCTTTATTGTGCGCAAAGACATGTAGTTCTTGGGCCCCGTTTTCTCAATTTCGAGTCACATTTTAGCCCCAAGTTTGAATGAAGTGGGATTATGGGTTGAAAAGAAAATTTCCTCGTTTCCAAATATGAAATCATATTTGGATACCCATTTGAGAGTTGTACACTTGGTCTTGATTGCGAGTGAAGACGTCTAGTTCTTTGGCCCCTTTTTCTCAACTTCGGGTCACATTCTAAGCCCAAGTTTGTAACAAGTGGGATTATGGGTTGAAAAGAAAAATTCTTCGTTTCCAAATATGAAATCATATTTGGATACCCATTTGAGAGTTGTACACTTGGTCTTGATTGCGAGCGAAGACGTGTAGTTCTTGAGCCCCTTTTTCTCAACTTCGGGTCACATTCTAGGCCCAAGTTTGAACGAACTGGGAGTATGGGTTGAAAAGAAAAATTATCTGTTTCCGAATATGAAATCATATTTGGATACCGATTTGAGAATTGTACACATGGTCTTGATTGCGAGCGAAGACGTGTAGTTCTCGGGTCACATTCTACTCCCAAGTTTGAACGAAGTGGGATTATGGGTTGAAAATAAAAATTCTTCGTTTCCAAATATGGATACCCATTTGAGAGTCACACACGTGGTTTTGATTGCGAGCGAAGACGTGTAGTTCTTGGGCCCCTTTTTCTCAACTTCGGGTTACATTCTAGTCCCAAGTTTTAACGAAGTGAGTTTATGGGTTGAAAAGAAAAATTCTACGTTTCCAAATATGAAATCATATTTGGATACCCATTTGAGTGTTGTACATGTGGTATTGATTGCGAGCGAAGACGTGTAGTTCTTGGTCCCCTTTTTCTCAAATTTGGGTCACATTCTAGGACCAGGTTTGAATGAAGTGGGATTATAAAGTGAAGTGGCGAGTGTACTATAATTCAAAGTGAATACAAAAGAAATTATTTAAATAATAAATTTAATGGAGAAATTAGAAGTGGGTTAACCTGAAAATAAGGAAAGTGGGCAAAGTGACATAGAAGATGCGTTTAAGGAAGCTACTTGGAGAGTATAAATAAAAGGCAAGGATCTCTCATTTTAAATCACACTTGAGCATATTGAATATATATAGGTGTCTAAGGTAACCAAAGGATATATAACTCAGATTTTAGAGGGAAGGTGAAGAAAAGAAGGTTGTAATTCAAGGGAGGATAAATTCTTTTGATGATGCTTTCTAAGGTATGCTATTTACAGGTCATCTCACCATTTTCGCAATAACGTTTTTTTTAGAATGATTCAGACCATGAAATTGGTATTCCATTGAGGAAACATATCCAAATATCTTTGGTAAAAATTTCAGCTTCTGGGTCATTGTATTTTTGGACTTACACTCTATGGAAAATACGGTTTGTTGCTAATCCTTAAACTAGTTTAAAACAGGTGTTTCGGGTAAAAACATCATAAATTTTTCATAATAGATCCAAATTTCATAAGATTGAATGTGTTGGTTAGAGTACAGGATTTAGTATTCTTTTTAACATGTTTAGATCCATTCAACAAATATTCCATGCGGGGAACGCTCTACAAGGTCGTTCGCTAGAATAAGGCATAATTCAAAAAGGTATGCCATTTTTGCTATAATTCATTTTATGAAAGGTTCCAAGTAGTGACACCTGGAGTAATTGCATAACACACACTAAAGAAAATTGTGTGTTAGTTTCATATCTTTCTTCATTACAAGTACATAGTTATGATTATTTCAAGTTTGGGTTGTTGACTAGTCCAAAACTAGTCATCTGAGACTAAAGAAAAGTTTGATGAAAATGATAGTCTCTTGTTGTTAAAGTTAAGGAAGGTTTGCAGGTATGTGATCATATACACCAGATATATTACAAAGTTACAAATCATATTTGGATGATGATATTGATGAGGGCTTTTGGTTGAGGTACATGTTGGGTACATGGTTGAGACAAGTAGTTGATGAGTTGCCACATACATGAGGTGTATAGTTGATGATGTTGGTACATATTGATGAGTCATTGTTGATGAGTAGTTGAAGAATGATTGGTACATACTTGGCACATGGTTGGATGCACTTGTTTATGGTACAAGTTGATTACAGGTTGTTTGGTACAGGTTGGTGCATGGTTGATGCACTTGTTTATGGTACAGGTTGATGCATGCTTGATGCTTGGTTGATGCTTGGTTTAGGTTTATAGTGGTATATATCACAGTGATAGTGTGACATGGGTTCCATCATTCTACTTCTACTTAAGGGTGTTTGGACGGGGCAAGGACAGGTGGTTGTAGCCACCTTCTGGTTGTAGCCGGAGAACATAGGGGGTTGTAGCCTCCTTCTAGTTGTAGCCAGAGAATAGAGGATTTGGAGCTTCCTTCAGGTTGTATCCTGAGAAGCAATGGGGTTGGAGCCTCCTTCCAGTTGCAGCTAGAAAACAAAGGAAGTTGGTGCTTCCAATGAATGTAATTCTTCGAGACATATAAGAAAAAACATTCTGTGGTTTTCTCCTACTTTGGGTTTCCATGTAAAACACTGGTGTATTGTGTATGTTTATGATTGTTCATTTGTTCATTTCTTATTTACTCTACAGTTATTGGATGATAATTCTGCATTGATATAACACTTGGATTATATGGTTAAAAAGGATTAAATTTCTCTATTATTGATTCACCCCCCCTCTTAGTAATCCAACAATTGGTATCAGAGCAAGTTCCTTCAGAAATCAGTTTAACCACTGAAAGGTAGATCATGGATAGTAACAACTTATATAAAAATGGAATACCACAGTTCAATGGACAAAATTATGCATTTTTGAGCATAAGGATGAAAACATATATACAGGAACAAAGATTTAAAATTTGGCAATCAATTGTAGATGGATACACAGTACTAACAGTTCCACCAACAAATGACAAAGAAGTGAAACTTGGTCAGAATAATTCCAAAGAAAAAATTGCACTTCTAAATGGTTTTAGTGAAATGGTATTCACCAAAGTTGCACATTGTAAATCTGCTAAAGAGATTTGGCAAAAAATTCAAAATATTTATGAAGGAGATTCAAAAGTCAAAGAAACAAAGCTTCAAACTTACAAAGGTTAGTTCAAACAACTTAAGATGAAGGAATATGAGAATATTGCATCTTAATTTTTACGAGTTGATGAAACAATAAATGAAATCATAGGATTGGGAGAAGAAATCAAAGAATCTGTAATTGTTCAAAAAGTACTAAGATCTCTTCCTATGATATTTGACCCTAAGATATCAGCACTAGAAGAAAGATCAAATCTAAACTCAATAAGCATGGACGAATTACATGGAATCTTCACAGTATATGAAATGAGAACTGAATAGGAAAATCCAGATATAAAAGAAGTAGCCTTCAAAGCATCCAAAAATTCAAAGCAAAAGGGAAGGCAAAAAGAAGAACATAGCAGCAGTAATGACGTCTCAAAGGATGATGAAGAAGTGGCCAACTTTGTCAAAATATTGAACAAGGGAACCGACGGTAGGTATAGAGGTAAGATTCATTTAATTTGTTTTAATTGTGATGGTATTGGTCATTTTGCTAACAAATGTCCTTATAAGAAAAATAGAAATGATGAAGGTTACTCAAAAGGCAAACAAGCATATAAAGGCAAAAGAACCACAAAGAAAGTTTTCAAGAAAAACTTATGCACCAAAGAAGACATCTCATCATCAGATGAAGATGAAGTTAGTGATAGTCAGATAGAAAGAATTATATTCATGGCAGTAGAAGTCTCTGATAAAGAAGACTCTGAAGAATAATATGAAGAAGTTGAAGAATAAATTGAAGAGGCAGAAGTTGACTACCAAGAGGAATTAATGTGTGTCATAGAAGTTATTAGAAGAGAAAAGAAGAAGAAAAAGAAACTACAAGCAAAAATAGACAAGAAAGAAGACACTCAAGAACTAGAACAAATGATCACAAATTTGAAGGTTCAAATAGAATAAGATAAAAGAATTGAAGAAGCACTCAAAGAACAACTAGAAGAAAAAGACAAGATCATTGGAAATTTGGAAGCAGAGATTGTCACATTAAGAAAGGATCTTCAAAATAAAAATATGCAGAACAATTCAAAAGTTTTGGATGACATTATCAATAGTCAAAAATCTCATCATGACAAGTCCGAACTTGGATACAATCAGACAGAAAAAAGTATCAAGCTCCAAAACAATAGAGTAAGAAACATATCCAAAACGTTATGCAGAAACAATCAAGGGGGATAGGAAGATCTACAAGGAAGATTACAGGGACACTCCTCCACCGAGAAGATTCAGATTTTAGAATCAACAACCAACAGATGGGCCTCGAGAAGAAGAAAATTTATAAGAGTACCTCCTTTCAGAAGATCTTCAACTCCTAGGTATCAAACTATATTTTTTGATTTATGTTATGCATGTAATAATTTTGGACATAAAAATGTAAATTGCAGAGCTAACAACAGGAACACAAACAACTTTGAAAGTCATATACAAAGGGGTTATCCAAGAAGGCCTACTGAAACACAGAGAAGAAGTTACAACGGGTTTGAATCTTTGAGCACTGAAGTGGAATGTTACAAATGTAACAATTATGGACACATTGCGCAGAATGACAGTCCCTCCTAGAGAACCACAACAGAATAACAATAGTCACAGACAGGAACCTCAAAAAAGGACATGGATAAGAAAGTAGGATTAGTATAGCAATGAAGAATGCACACTCACTCTACAAGCTAAGCAGAATAAACGTGGTTGGTATGTTGATAGTGGATCTTCAAACACATGACAGGTGATCGAGGCATGTTTCTTACATTACGAAAGGAAATATATGGATCAATCTCCTTTGGAAATGATGATTCAACTAAAATCATTGGAAAAGGCACAGTCAAAATTGGGAACAAGAATACCAAGGAAGAAAATGTTCTACTAGTAGAAGATATGAAACATAATCTTCTAAGTGTGAGTCAAATGTTTGACCAAGGTCATAAAGTTACTTTCGATTCACAAAAATGTGAGATAAGAAAAGAAGGTTTAGGAAAATTGATTTCTGCAGTTGTGAGAAATTCAAGCAACATATATGTATTAAGTGAAATTGGAAATGAAAAGTATTATCTAGGAAAGGAAGATGAAAGTTGGCTATGGCATAGAAGAATGGATCACATAAATTTTGATAACCTTGTCAAAGCCAACAGAAGAGAAACAGTTAGAGAAATGCCCCAGATCACGAAACCAACCAACACTTTATGAAAGCATTGTCAACAAGGAAAGAAAACAAAGACCAAGTTCAAATCAAAGGATTATTCAACGACAAGACCATTGAAAATTGTGCATACTGATCCAGTTGGACCAACTACAACAAAGGGTTTAAAAGGTGACAAATAATTGATGTTATTAGTTGATGATTACACAAGAATGACTGCAGTTTACGTTCTCAATAATAAGTCATAAGCCTTTGAAAACTTTAAGATCTACAAGGAAATGGTTGGAAATGAAATGGATTCAAAAATCAAATGCTTGAGATCTGATAATGGAGGAGAGTTCACTTCAAAGGAATTTATGGACTACTGTAGAAGTCATGGAATAAAAAGGCAATTCTTTGTTGCTAGGACACCTCAACATAATGGAGTTTTTGAAAGAAAGAACATGACATTACAAGAAATGGCTCGAACAATACTAATGGATTCCAAATTGACAAATATATTTTGGACACAGGCAGTGCATACAACAGTTCACATTCAAAACAGATTAATGCTCAGAAACAACACTGACAAAACTCCCTACGAGCTATGGAAAGGAAGACCAACAAATGTGAAGCACTTTAGATTTTTTGGAAGAAAAAGCTACATCAAAAGAAAAGATGGAAAAATGGGAAAGTTTGACTCTCGTGTGGACAAAGGAGTACTTGTTGGTTACTCAAGTACAAGGAAAGTATACAAGTGTTACAATATGAGATTGAACAAAGTTGTAGAAAGCATCAACATAACAATTGATGAAATAGGCATACCAGAATCAAAGGAAGGAGAAAATTAATCAATGGAA
Organism: Picea engelmannii; assembly: GCA_009831015.1. NCBI lineage: Eukaryota > Viridiplantae > Streptophyta > Pinopsida > Pinales > Pinaceae > Picea > Picea engelmannii. The sequence goes on along the minus strand of ML776658.1, from coordinate 1,456,547 downwards.
CAATTTTTTGAAGAAGAAGTAGAAGAGGAAGATGAAGAGAATCCAACAAAATCAGAAGAGCAATTTCAACAAGTGCCTCCAAATACACCTAGCAGACGAGTACAGAAGAATCATCCTTTAGATTAGATTATCAAAAATAAAGACGCAATAGTTGAGACTAGAAAAAGAATCTATTCACCAGAAAAAACACACCTAGCACTCACATCTACGATTGAACCAAACTATTTTGAAGAGGTTAGCAAGGATGAATTTTGGAACAAGGCCATGGATGAAGAATTGGATCAAATAGAGAAAAATGACACTTGGGAATTGGTTCCAAGACCAAAGGATAAGAATGTGATCGGAACTGTTCGACAACACGGGTATTCCAATAGAGGGCGAACACCTTTAGTAACCACTCACATAACCATATCAAGGATAAACACACCGATGTTTTCACATGGTAAAACCCTGACGGGGGAAAATCCACAGCTCCAACCAATGCAGCCACTTGGAGCAGTTTATTAATGCAAAGAAAAAAATTACAGAGAGATTTTACAGAGAGATGATCTCACAATCGATCATCGAAAAATGACCCTCCATGTTCTTTAAATAGAGATCATGGACCTATTGGGTGTTAAGCCATAGATCAATGGTAATTAAGATCGAGGAGAGTATGAACCGTCGGATCACTCTATGTCGGGAACATATCGTGACCATCAAATTTCGTAACTACAAATGCAAACTAATGCATACTAAATAAACACACTAGGAAACACACTTTTACCAAACAACACATTAGACCAAGTAGATCTTAACTAACTCCTAAGTGTCTAAATATCCTAACATCCCCCCTTAAGAACAACTTGGGATATGATTGAAGGATTTACAATAGTGACACAATAGGAGAAGGAAGGAGGCATTAGAGCCTA
>ML776658.1:1443529-1455586 GCA_009831015.1 Picea engelmannii | reverse complement strand
AATAGTGACACAATAGGAGAAGGAAGGAGGCATTAGAGCCTATCCCCCCTTAATGACAACTTCATGAACTCCTAACATAGATCGAAGTTTGGAAAACTTCGCTTCTATAAGAGACTTTGTGAAAATGTCTGCAACTTGATCTTCTGTAGGACAAAAGAACACTTCAATAACTTGATCATGAATGAGTTTTCTGATGAATTTCATGTGTAGCTCGATTTGTTTTCTATGCTTATGTTGAACTAGGTCTTTGGCGAGCTTGATGGCACTCTAATTGTCGCACCAAAGGCCGGTCAAATGTTGTTGCTGGAATCCAAACTCTGAAAGGATCTTTCGAAGCCACAAGGCTTCCTGACTTGCATTTACCATTGCTCGGTACTCTGCTTCTACTGAAGAAAGTGAAATAGCCTATTGTTTCTTACAGGCCCAAGTGACAGGTCCTGAATCAAGGCTAAAAACATAACATGCAATAGACTTCTGATCATCAGGGTCACCGACCCAATCTGAATCAGTGAAACCAACCAATAAAGGAGTCGCCCATGAACTGTAATGTATCTCGAACTGAACTGTAACAAGGACATAGCGAAGTAACCTTTTAGCTGCTTTCCAATGGCTTTCATGGGGTTTTTTCATATACCGGGAAACAAGACAAACAAAAAAGGAAATATTAGGATGGGTATGACTCAAGTATAAGAGGCTACCAACTAACTGACGGTACAGGGTGGCATCAACTTCGGGAGAAGTACAGGTGGAAGTAAGCTTGACTCCAGACTGGAAGGGAGAAGGGGTTGGTTTACAATCATCCATGTGAAAGTGACAAAGAAGGTCATAGGCATACTTAGACTGGGAAAGAAAAATTCCTTCATTGGTTTGCAAAACTTGGAATCCAAGGAAATAGTGTAAAAATCCTAAGTCTGTCATCTCAAATTTCTTCTTAAGGCTTGTTTTCACATGGTTTAAAAGTTTTGAGTCACTACCAATAAGGATAAGTTCATCAACATAAAGGAAAAGGATTATGATATGGCTTCCTACTTTCTTGGTATAGACATTAGGATTAGAATGGCATCTAGAGAATCCAGTGGCAATAAGAAAGATGTCCATTTTGGCATACCAAGCTCGGGGAGATTGCTTGAGACCATAAAGAGATTTCTTGAGGTGACAAACAAGGCTAGAGTCATTCTAGACATAGCTAGGAGGTTGTTCCATGTAGATTTCTTCTTGCAAAACTCTTTGCAAGAAAGCGGATTTAATAGCCATCTGATGGACCTCCCATTTATGTGAGGTAGCAAGGGAAAGAACAAGGCGAATGGAATTCATTTTCGCAACAAGGGCAAAGGTTTCATTATAGTCAATTCCTTCAACTTGGGAAAATCCTTTGGCAACTAACCGATCCTTGTGTCTTTCAATACTTCCATCTTATGCATACTTAGTTTTGTATACCCATTTTCATCTAACAAGTTTTCATCCTTTTGGAAGAGGTACAATATCCCAAGTATCGTTTTCCATTAAAGAATGATGCTCTTCATTCATTGTTGTATCCAAATCTAGATGACTTGAAGCTTCTGTAAATGTCTCTGGATCGTGAGTTTCTGAAACTTGAGCCAAAATATAAGAGGCTCGCTGGAACTTTGAATGTGTCAGATGTTGATCTGAAGGATCACTGACAAGATCACCAACTGCTTCTCGTGTTGAACGAACCCATCTAGGAAGCGGTGGAGTTAGTGTTGGTTCAAGTTCAAAGGACTCATCTGGAGGAGGGTGAGCAGGAAAAGGTGGATTTTCATCCTCATTTTCATCATCATAAGAAGAAACTAAATCAGAAGAAGGCACAAATGTCGAAGATGGATTGCAGGCCGAAGAAGGCACAACCGCCGAATTAGGCTCGCAGGCCAAAGAAGGCACAAACGTCGAATTAGGCTCGCAAGCCAAGATATTTTCATCAAATTTAACATCTCTTCTAATAATAATTTCATTACAATGTGATTGAAGAAGTCTGTAATCTTTGACATCTTCAGAATAACCAACAAATATACACTTCTCACTTTTAGGTTACAATGCTTTCCTTTTCTCATCAGGAATGTGATCCAGCCATGCTATATACTTCCAAATACATGGAAGTGACTTACATCTGGTTTAATTTTAGTCCAAGCTTCTTCTGGTGTTATATTTTTAAGAGCCTTTGTGTGAGTGTGATTTACTATGTAATTTTCACAGTTGATGGCTTCCACCCAATACTTTAGACTTAATTGATTAGATTGGATCATACAATTAGCCATTTATTTTAATGTGTGGTTCTTTCTCTCAGCAACACCATTTTGTTGTGGTGTATATGGAACAATGTGTTACATTTGGATTCCCTGTGTAGTGTAGTAACTTGTAAAATTATTGTTCACATATTCGCCTCCATTATATGTTCTTAACCTTTGAATTTGATGTCCAAATTGCTTTTCTACAAGGGCCTTGTCGGCCAAAAACTTGTCAAAAACTTCGCTCTTATGTTTTAAGAAGTAAACCCAAGTACGTCTGGAAAAGCAATCAATGAAAGTTAAGAAATACTTGGACCCAAAAAAAGTAGGAGAAGGAAGTGGACCACACAAATCACTGTGAACAAGCTGCAAAGGACACTAGGCGTGCCAAGAGGCACATTTGTCAAAACTGTCCTGATGATGTTTGTCGATAAAACAACCGACACAAACACCATCTCTGCATGAAACAAGAGGAAGACTAGTCACCATCTGTTGATTACATAGTTGCTGCAATGAACGATAGTTTATATGACCAAACCGCTCATGCCATATTTTGCTCAAGTCATCGCTATGAGCAACAAAAATTGATTAAAAAGATGATGAACCAAAGTTGTCAAATTTGTACAATCTGGTAATATCATCAACAATTCCAGTTGCAAGAACATGCTTAAGATCTTTTAGATCCTTGATTACAACTTGGTGAGGTGAAAAATCTATGGTTTTACCTTTACCTGAATGAGTGATTTGATATACTGATAGAAGGTTACAAGAAAGACTTGGAACACATAATACATCATTGAAATGACCAGTTTCTACTTGAATTGTTCCAAATCCTTCAACACTAAGAGATCTATCATCACCAAAATATATTTTCTTGGTGTTGCATTCATTTAGAGTGGAAAATATGGCTCTTTCCTTAGCCATGTGATAAGATGCTCCAAAATCAATAAGCCACTCATCAAAAGTAGAAGTAGAAGTAGAAATTGTATTGAAGGAGAAACCAAAAGAAGAAAGTGCATTTCCATGAGAAGAAGAAGAAGAAGAAGTACAATCAATACTGATGTTGTGCTTCTTCATCGTTGTTTCTAAAGCTGCCATCTTCTTGAAACATTTGGACGCAGCATGACCATCTTTATCACAAAATTTGTAATGTCTGTTAGTATTCTTACTTTTATATTTTCCTCCTTTATCACCATTAGGAGCGGAAGTTGTCTGAGTGGGTTTAAGACCCTTATATTGCGTGTTGTTGTGGCGAGGATGTTGCTTCTTGGTATTATTGGGTTTATCTTTCTGATGGACAACTAAGGCTTTGTTGGAGGTACCTGCAATGCTTATCACTCCAAGTTGTACAATCTTATCTTTCTCTCGAATCAAAGCATCAAAAAAGTTCTCAAGACTGGGTTTTGTATAAGCTACCCCTAAAGCCTCTTGCATGGCATAAAAGGTAGATACAAACATTGAATATGCCCTACCTAGCTTAGAAAGTATAATATATATGCACTACATAAAAGTATGAGTGTTTTAAACTTAGATAGATAGTCTTCAATGCAAGAAAAATCATTTGGACTTAAATTCAGTACTTGATTTTCTAACTGTTGTGCTCGAATAATATTATGTTTACCAAACACATATTCGATCTTGTCCCAAGCTTCTTTGGGTTGATCAAGTGATTGAAGGTGGAACCTTAAATCAAGAGAGATGGGCATTCCGATTAATCCACATGCTTTTTCATTCCTATTATCCCATTTGGCTTTCTTATCAGCATCAGTGGGTGTTGTTTCCTTCCCAAGGTAATCCAGTACAAGCCTTTACTTCTTAATAAATCCTCCATATGAGATTTCCATTGGAAGTAGTTGGTGTTGGTAAGTAAGATATTACTTGTAGAAGTCATATCAAATATGCAGATAATACATAAAAAAAAAATTGAAACTGATGATGTGAATGGAAAGAGCTCGAAAATTAATGCGGTTTAAAAAAAAAACGGCACCGAAAATGGACTTCGGATATGAGAGTTATGCCCTTTTAAAAAAAAGGCATAAACTGTAACCAAAAGACCACGTGGTAGTGTAGGTTGCTTTATGAAGTGACCCACTTTTATAAAGAGAAGTGGGGCTCACTTTTACAAATAAATTCTACATGCAAAATAAATAACTCTAAAATAAAATATTAAAGCTACTTATAGTGATTCACTTTTATACTTGAAGTGAAATACACTTTACAATTTTAACATGAACTTTTTCAAAAAAAGTAACAAAAGAGAGACTTGAACTCAAGACCTCTTACTTAATAAGGCAACTTTTAACCAAATGGTCTAGAAAAACATATTGTAATGTTCAGAAGGAGGATTTTTGTTGTTGTTGTTGTTGTTGTTGTTGACGGCCTTGGAGAGCGTGCTAAAAAAAACTCTTTTCACACAAGAAAACAATTTCTCTTCTCCATGACAACAAGGGTTAGATCTCGGTTAGCTTACCCGGAAGATGCACCTTTTCCTATATGTTTCTGATTTTCCAAGATCACACAGGGAATGAGGCAAAGAGAATACATGGATATAAAAGAGTAGAAAACCAGAAATTAAAAAAATACAAAACCGAAATAAAACCAAAATACTTCTCTGCAAAAAATTTAAAAAATGCGTATTCAAACTTTATACCTCCAGATATGACTATAATGGTCGTATCTTGGGAAAATAGAAACATTTTCGAGTGAAAAAAAAAAAGTGTTCATGAATGAAACGAGTGCTTCAGACGCAATGGACCAACCCTCTCGGCCCAGAAATGTATGGATATGATAGAAAATGGAGATGAGGCAACTCGGCTTCACGATCTCGATCTACAACAGGAGCGGGTCTTCAAACAAGCTCTGATACCATGTTCGACAACACAGGTATTCCAACAGAGGATGAACACCTTCAGTAACCACTCACATAACCAGATGAAAGATCAACACATCGATGTTTTCATGTGGTAAAACCCCTACGGGGAAACATCCACGGCCCCAGCCAACGAGACCACTTGGAGTTGTTTATTAATGCAAAGAAAAAGATTACAGAGAGATTTTACAAGAGATTTTCTCACAATTGATCATCGACAAATGACCCTCCATATTCTTTAAATAGATATCATGGACCAATCGGGTGTTAAGCCATAGATCAATTTTCATTAAGATCGGGGAGAGTATGAACCATCGGATCACTCTATGTCGGGAACATATCATGACCATCGGATTTCCTAACTATAAATGGAAACTAATGCATACTAAAGAAACACACTAGGAAACACACTTTTACCTAACGACACATTAGAACAAGTAGATATTAACTAACTCCTAAGTGTCTAAATATCCTAACAGGCACAAAGTGGGTATACAAGAATAAATTGAACGAAGATGGACAGATTACAAGGAACAAAGCTAGATTAGTATGTAAAGGATATGCACAGGTTGAAAGAGTCGACTTTGAAGAGACATTTGCCCCAGTTGCCAGAATGGAAGCAATCTGATTGATTTTAGCTTATGCATGCTCCAAAAATATTAAAGTGTATTAGATGGATGTAAAATCAATTTTTCTAAATGGAGAACTTGAAGAAGAAGTCTACATTGAATAACTAGAAGGATTTCAGTTGTTAGAGAATGTAGACTATGTCTGAAAATTAAAGAAGGCCTTGTATGGTATAAAAAATACTCCTAGATCATGGTACTCTAGACTGGATAAATATCTACAACAGGCAGGGTTCAGAAAAGGAAGTGCAGACAACAACCTCTACATAAAGGTAAGTCAAGGTAATATTTTATTAATTGAATTTTATGTTGATGATATTATTTTTGGTGGTGATGATGACAGGTTAAGCCAGAAATTTGCAAAGGATATGTAGAATGAATTTGAAATGTCATTACTTGGAGAACTATCCTTCTTTCTAGGAATTTAGATACGTCAAAGCAACCGAGGAATTTGTATTTCTCAAACCAAGTATATCAGTGAAATGATAAAGAGGTTTGGAATGGAATATTGCAAACTAGTTATCACTCCCATGCAAACCAATTGCAAGTTGAGAAAAGATGATGATTCAAAGTCTACAGATCAGAGGCAATACAGGTCAATTATTAGAAGCCTACTATATGTGACATCATCCAGACCATATGTAATGCAGGCAGTTAGACAGGTGGCACGATTTCAAGCAACACCAAAGGAATCACATGTATTATCAGTGAAGAGATTTTTCATATATCTCAAAGGAACAAAAGAGTTTGGATTATGATATCCAAAACGAAAGGATATATCTCTTATTGCCTACATAGATGCAGATTGGGTAGGTTGTATTGATGACCAATGAAGAACTAGTGGAGCAACATTCTACTTGGGTGAGTGTTTAGTATCATGGCTAAGCAAGAAACAATCATCGGTATCTCTATCTACAACCGAGGCAGAGTAGATTGCAACAATAACATGTTGTACATAGGTTCTTTGGATGAAACAAAATTTGAAAGATATACAGGTTGAGTATGATGAGCCCATTCCAATCTATTGTGATAATACAAGCACCATCAATATCTCAAAGAACCCGGTGATGCACTCTAAGACAAAGCACATTCCAATCAAGTATCACTTTCTATGGGAACATGTTGTAGAAAAGAACATCAGAGTTGAGTATGTGGGCACAAAAGAACAAGTGTCATACATCTTTACAAAACCACTTCCAGAGGAAGCCTTTGAGTATCTTCGCAAGAGACTCGGAGTTGTTTCTACTCCAAAATGAATGCTTTTGAATTCTTATCTTATATGTCTTAGATGTACATGAGGAAGCACCATAAAGAGGACAGTTTATTCAAGGGGAGAATCCCCAGATGAAAAGATACCTTTGCCATTGATGACAAAGGGGGAGAGATTCATCAGATGCAGAGGACAGAGGCATGGATCCAGGGGGAGAAATAGTAATAGAGATGAAGAGGATAGAGGCATGTTTCTAGGGGGAACATGAGTGATATGACTTCAATATTGCATGACATAATTTCATTTTTGCATCAGAGTGTTGCCATCAATGCCAAAGGAGGAGATTGTTGATTAAGGTTGGTTGTCATTGGTGTCAACCCTTGAAGAAAGCCTCGTAGCACAAAGGTTTGGGTAATGTACCCAAGTTTGTTTTATGTAAAGATGACTCATTATTGTCTTTTCATGGTTGATAATAAGTACAAATGGATGAACTCCAAAGTGGTCCCCTTATGGTGAAAGCCCTCACGGGAAGACGATTCACGGATTGAGTTATTGTAGAAGTATGGTTAGAGAACCCATGCTTATTTGTGGAATAATGAGATTAAGTTCAATGAATTTTTTAGTGAAACTATCCTATATTTATATTTATTTTCATGTCATTTCCGGTGGTATGTGGAACGTCATATAACTCCTCACAGTTAGAGAGTTATGGCCATGAGAAGTTGGAGAACTCAGGTTTGGGTAATGGAACCAAGTTCGTTTGATGGATAATGGTATGAGTTTTGACATATTTTTAAGTAATACTATTCTATATGGATATTACATGTCATTCCATTTCTAGTGGTATGTGGAACATCACATAAATCCTCACAATTTGAGAGTTATGGCCTTACGAAGTTGGAGGACCCTCATATGTCATCTAGAAGCCCCAAAAACTCAAAGTAGTCAAAGTGGTTTAAGATATTTTAGAATGTAAATCATAAAGTGAAGTGATGAGTGTACTATAATTCAAAGTGAATACAAAAGAAATTATTTAAATAATAAATTTAATGGATAAATTAGAAGTGGGTTAACCCTAAAATAAGGAAAGTGAGGAAAGTGACCTAGAAGATGTTTTTAAGGAAGCTACTTGGAGAGTATAAATAAGAGGCAATGATCTCTTATTTTAAATCACACTTGAGAATATTGAATATCTATAGGTTTTTGAGGTAACCAAAGGATATATAAGCTGAATTTCAGAGGGAAGGTGAAGAAAAGAAGGTCAGAATTCAAGGGAGGATAAATTCGTTTGATGATGTTTTCTAAGGTATGTTATTTACAGGTCATCTCACCATTTTTGCAATGACTTTGTTTCTAGAATTATTCAAACTTTGAAATTGATATTCCAWTGAGGAAACATATCCAAGAATCTGTGGTAAAATATTCAGCTTCTGGTTCATTGTATTTTTGGAGTTACACTCTGTGGAAAATAGGGTTTGTGGCTATTCCTGAAACTAGTCTAAAACATGTGTTTCGGGTAAAAAAGTCACAACTTCTTCATAACATATCCAAATTCAGTAAGACCAAATGTGTTGGTCATAGTATAGTATTTAGTATTTTTTGTAACATGTTCAGATCACATKCAACYARTWTTMSATGTRGKSAACAACYCTAMAWKGWMAYAATCAYWASWATRWRCCWRWAWTSAAYAARGTATRTYAWWKTTGMTAYATAATSYTCWTCWGWRWGKTTCCAAGTAGTGMAATCCCTMKAGGGATTKCACTACTTGGAAMCWYWCWGAWGARSATTATRTAKCAMWWATRAYATAYCTTRTTSAWTWYWGGYWYATWSTWRTGAKTRWTTCMWTKTAGRGTTGTTSMCYACATSKAAWAYTRGTYGAATGTGATCTGAACATGTTACAAAAAATACTAAATACTATACTATGACCAACACATTTGGTCTTACTGAATTTGGATATGTTATGAAGAAGTTGTGACTTTTTTACCCGAAACACATGTTTTAGACTAGTTTCAGGAATAGCCACAAACCCTATTTTCCACAGAGTGTAACTCCAAAAATACAATGAACCAGAAGCTGAATATTTTACCACGGATTCTTGGATATGTTTCCTCAATGGAATATCAATTTCACAGTTTGAATAATTCTAGAAACAAAKTCATTGCAAAAATGGTGAGATGACCTGTAAATAACATACCTTAGAAAACATCATCAAACGAAATCTCTTGTTGTTAAAGTTAAGGAAGGTTTGCAGGTATGTGATCATATACACCAGGTCTATTACAGAGTTACAAATAATATTTGGATGATGATATTGATGAGGGCTTTTGGTTGAGGTACATGTTGGCTACATGGTTGAGACAAGTAGTTGATGAGTTGGCACATACATGAGGTGTATAGTTGATGATGTTGGTACATATTTATGAGTCATAGTTGATGAGTAGTTGACACATGATTGGTACATACTTGGTACAAGGTTGGATGCAATTTTTTTATGGTACAAGTTATTTACCGATTGTTTGATACAGGTTGGTGCATGGTTGATGCACTTGTTTATGGTACAGGTTGATTACAGGTTGAGGTACAAGTTGATGCATGGTTGATGAATGGATCAAGTTTATTGGTACAAGTTTATAGCAGTATATCTCACAGTGATAGTGTGACAGGGGTTCCATCATTCTACTTATTGATCAGGGGATCAAATTTTGCTCAAAAATTCAAAGTGCTCGAGATCGCTTCAAACTGGACGAGAGCATAGGTCTCGTCGTTGCGAACTCGACGCAACTCGTTTCGTCTCAAATGGACATCAGGAGCGAGAGATATAGCGATCTATTCGTCAAGTCAAACAGGCAAAAAAAATGATGCTGACTGTACAGTCCGTACAGACCGTACAGTCTGACGTGGCAGGGCCATACAGACCATATGATGACGTGTCAAGTGATGATGTGGCAAGCAATTGTTGGTTGGCAGTTGTCGAATCGAGAAGTGACACGTGTCCTTTGGTGGAAAATGGTGTGAGGACACGTGGCCCAATCCGTGGGCACCACGTGTCACTCATTGTTTGGTTTATGGTTGTATGTAAAATTATGGGAGTTCGTGGGGTTCGACCCCCGGACCTCCCCCACTATGTAAAGCCTTCACAAGCCTCTACTGACCAATGTGCCGCCGCATGGTTCTTGTTATCTATGTGGTGCCAAACATATTTAAGTTTGTTTAATGTTTAAAACAAAGGGGGGTCGGGTCGGGGCTTAGCCCCGACCCGTGGTCTTATTACATAGCATGTGACCCATTGTAATATTACCCGCATGCATTTGTGTTACATATATACCATGGAACCCACGGTTGGCGCGGGGTTTAAACATAACCCATGTTTTAATTTTTGTTATATGTATAACTATACCATTGTTTATAAACGTGCAGGGGGTTATTCTATATAGCCCGTGGTTTTACATATGACCGGAGCGTGGGGAAGTTACACCCGTTGTAATGAATTAACTACTTTTTCCATTCGCGTGGTCACATGACTCGCCATATGCCCAGGTGCCAAGGCAGTTAGGAGATGGCACGCCCTTAACCGTCCTACGGTTTGCACCGTTGGTACGGTTGCGCCCGGTGTTGGGTTTTCACGCTTAAATTTGTTTGTGAGCCAGGTTCAAACAAGAGAGGTGCAATTTGTAGATGCAGAGACAGTAAGCTTGAAGAAGGAGACTTCCAGGAGGCCTAACTTCTTCATTTTTTGACCGATTGAGGTGCTGAAAGAGCCCAGACAGGGGTTTTTGGACGCTCTGAAGCCATTGGAGCAGTCGGTTTGTCAGTTTGACCATTGTAAGACATGTTTTTGAGCACTTTGAGAAATTAATAATAATGATCCATTGGAAGCTGGACCAGGAGATGTAGCCCAAGAGAGGGGTGAACTCCTTTATCAAATTGTTGTGTTTATGTTCTTATGTTCATTGATTATGTTGTTGTCTATATGTATTTTGCATGAGTAATCCTTTAATCTATGTGTTGCAAACTGATCCATTTGCTTTAAACACATAACATTCACTTGCAATAATTTTCAAGTTTTTCAAGTCTTCTTCATTTTTAGATCAAGTTGGTATCAGAGCACTGGTTTTGAAGACTTGATTGTTTGCAATTTTTTTTTTGATGCTCACAAGGTTGAAACTCACAAGAGGAGAAGGTCAACTTGTGGAGCCAAGTTCTCATAATGACAAGGAGGAAGCATATTCATTCACCGCAAGTTTCAGCGAGACATTCACCAAGCATGGCTCATGCAGAAGGTCATGAACGTGTTCCGGCTGAAAATGAAGATCTCAGAGAGGCTGTCTTGGAGCTGAGAGAGATGATGAAGATCTTTATGGAAAGAAACATATTGTCACAGAGTGAAGGCTCCAACCCTTCAATGCATAAGGGAGGCGGTGGTGACAAAACTCCAGGCGGAAATGGAGGGAATGGTGCTTCTCCACCACCCTCTCCTCCATCATCTTCTTCTTCTTCTTCTTCTACCAGTTTGAAACATCTTCCCAATTCTCCAAAGGGGCATGGTAAAACTCCTTCACAAATTCCTTCATTAAAGCTTGATATAAAATTTGAATTGCCAATATACAATGGAGAAGTTAATGTTGAGAAGTTAGATAATTGGATACGTCAAATTGAAGTAGATTGTAGAATACAGAAAATTCAAGATGATGAAACCAAAATACAGCTTGCTTTGTTAAGATTGGATAGTGTAGCACTTATATGGTGGGAATCCAAGACTCAGGAGGAAATAAAAAAGCATGGTAAAAGTTTTCTTTCTTGGAATGATTTCATTATCGCAATTAAAAAACAATTTTATCCATTGGCATATAAACAAAAGGCAACTATGGAATGGCAGAATTTTAGACAAGCTAAAGGATAGAATGTACAAATTTTTACTCAGGAATTTAGGAGAAGAGCTTTGGTGTTGGGAGTTGATTTGTCTTCTCAGGAAACTTTGCTCAAATATATTGGTGCGTTACATAGTTATTTGAGACATACTATACTCATGTTTAATCCTTCGAATCTAGATGAAGTTTGTGTACAGGCTACTCATTTGGAAGCAAGGGGAAGGAATGATACTCATGAGGG
>ML776658.1:1414021-1440230 GCA_009831015.1 Picea engelmannii | reverse complement strand
AGATGAAGTTTGGCTTTACATCAGCAAGGAGAGGCTTAAAGGGGAAGGTAAAAAGTTGAAACCGATTCGATATGGTCCTTTCAAGATTGTTGACAAGATTGGTAACAATGCTTTTCGTTTAGATTTGCCTCCTTATATGCAGAGGTATGCAGTTGTTAATGTTGAGAATTTGAAGTTGTATGAGCCTCCATTGATTGATGATCTGGGAGAGCATGTTCAGATTCCTTCCATAGATGATTTTTCTCCAGAGTATCTAACATAACTGCAGGAAGACACCATCCTTGATAGGGGAATGCGAACTTCGAAACGAGGAAATGTGGAGTATCTTCGAGTTGGTCTTAAGGGGACAAATCCAAGCAAGGCAAAGTGGATTGTGGTTGGAAGGGTGAGGGAACTATACCCTCATCTTCACATAGACTGAAAATAGTCTTTTGGAGGTCCAAAAGCTTTCCAATGGGGAGGTGTGATCAGGGGATCAAATTTTGCTCAAAAATTCTAAGTGCTCGGAATTGCTTCAAACCGGACGAGAGTGTAGGCCTCGTCGTTGCAAACCCAATGCAACTAGTTTCATCTCAAACGGACGTCGGGAGCGAGAGATATAGAGATATGTTCGTCAAGTCAAACAGGCAAAAAAAATGATGCTGACTGTACAGTCTGTACAGTCTGACGTGGCAGGGTCGTACAGACCATACGATGATGTGTCAGGTGATGACATGGCAAGCAATTGTTGGTTGGAAGCTGTCGAATTAGGAACTGACACGTGTCCTTTGGTGGCAAATGGCGTGAGGACACATGGCCCAATCTGTGGGTGCCACGTGTCACTCATTGTTTGGTTTATGGTTGTATGTAAAATTATGGTAGTTCACGGGGTTCGACCCCCGGACCTCCCCCACTATGTAAAGCCTTCACAAACCTCCGTTGACCAATGTGTTGCCGCACGGTTCTTGTTATCTATGTGGTGCCAAACATATTTAAGTTTGTTTAATGTTTAAAATGGAGGGGGGTCGGGTCAGGGCTTAGCCCCGACCCGTGGTCTTATTACATAGCATGTGACCCATTTTAATATTACCCGTGTGCATTTGTGTTACATATATACCATGGAACCCACGGTTGGCGTGGGGTTTAAACATAACCCATGTTTTAATTTTTTTTATATGTATAACTATACCATTGTTTATAAACGCGTGGGGGGTAATTCTATATAGCCCGTGGTTTTACATATGACCGGAGCGCAGGGAAGTTACACCTGTTGTAATGAACTAACTACTTTTTCCATTCGCGCGGTCACATGACTCGCCATATGCCCAAGTGCCAAGGCAGTTAGGGGTTCACGCGCCCTTAACCGTCCTACGGTTTGCACCGTTGGCGCGGTTGCGCCCTGTGCTGGGTTTTCACGCTTAAATTTGCGTGTGAGCCAGGTTCAAACAAGAGAGGTGCAATTTGTAGATGCAGAGACAGCAAGCTTGAAGAGGGAGACTTCCAGGAGGCCTAACTTCTTTATTTTTCGACCGATTGAGGTGCCGAAAGAGCCCAGACAGGGGTTTTTGGACACTCTGAAGCCATTGGAGCAGTCGATTTGTTAGTTTGAGCATTGTAAGACATGTTTTTGAGAACTTTGAGCAATTAATAATAATGATCCATTGGAAGATGGACCAGGAGATGTAGCCCAAGAGAGGGGTGAACTCCTTTATCAAATTGTTGTGTTTATGTGCTTATGTTCATTGATTATGCTGCTGTCTATATGTATTTTGCATGAGTAATCCTTTAATCTATGTGTTGCAAACTGATCCATTTGCTTTAAACACATAACATTCACTTGCAATAATTTTCAAGTTTTTCAAGTCTTCTTCATTTTTAGATCACTTATACTTCAGGACGGTTGGACGGGGCAAGGACAAGTGGTTGTAGCCACCTTTCGGTTGTAGTCGTAGAACATAGGGGGTTGTAGCCACCTTTCGGTTGTAGTCGTAGAACATAGGGGGTTGTAGCCTCCTTCTGGTTGTATCCAGAGAATAGGGGAGTTGGAGCTTCCTTCAGGTTGTATCCTAAGAAACAAGGGGTTAGAGCCTCCTCCCAGTTGCAGCTAGAAAAAAAAGGAAGTTAGTGCTTCCAAGGAATGTAATTCTTTAAGAGATATAAGAAAAAGCATTATGTGGTTTTCTCCTGCTTTGGCTTTCCACGTAAAACACTGGTGTATTGTGTATCTGTATGATTGTTCATTTGTTCATTTCTTATTTACTCTACAGTTATTGGATGATAATGCTACATTGATATAACACTTGGATTATATGGTTAAAAAGGATTAAATTTCTCTATTACTGATTCACCCCCTCTCTCAGTAATACAACAATGCTTGGGAAACTTTTTCTCAACTTCAGGTCATTCTTGGCCCAATTTTGACCAGCCTCAAATGAAGGCTATTTGGAAGAAGTTGAATTATGGGTTTAAAAATACAAAATAATTTTTTGATACCCATTTGAGAGTTGCAAGTGGGTTTCTGAGAGCTCGCAACGTTGAGGCATTCTCTTTCCCATTTCGATCAAATTAGTATCGTTTTAGGGTCAATTCTGGTTAATCTCGAATGAAGGTGATTTTTGAAAAGAAAAATTCTTAGTTTGCAAATGTGAAATCATATTTGGATACCCATTTGAGAGTTGTACATGTGGTCCTAACTGCAAGAGAAGACGTGTAGTTCTTGGGCCCCTTTTTCTCAACTTCGGGTCATTCTCAGCCCAAGTTTGACAAGCCCCGAATGGAGGATATTTAGAAAGAGTGGAATTATGGGTTTAAAAATATAAAATAATTTTTTGATACCCATTTGAGAGATGCAAGTGGGTTCCTGAGCAGTCGTAACGTCGAGCCATTATTTTTCCCTTTTCGATCAAATTCGTATTGTTTTAGGGTTGATTATGGTTAACTAGAATGAAGGTGATTTTTGAAAAGACAAATTATTCATTTCCAAAGATGAAATCATATTTAAATACCCATTTGAGAGTTGTACATGTGGTCCCAATTACGGTTGAAGACGTGTAGTTCTTGGGCCCCTTTTTCTCAACTTTGGGTCATTTTAGGCCCAAGTTTGACCAGCCTCGAACGAAGGCTATTTGGAAGAAGTGGAATTATGGGTTTAAAAATATAAAATAAATTTTTGATACCTAGTTGAGAGATATAGGTGGGTTCCCAATCTCTCATAACGTTGAGGCATTCTTTGGCCCATTTCGATCAAATTCGTATCGTTTTAAGGTTGATTATGTTTTAACCCCGAATGAAGGTGATCTTTGAAAAGAAAAATTCTTCATTTGCAAATATGACATTATATTTTGATACCCATTTGAGAGTTGTACACGTGGTCATGATTGCGAGCGAAGACATGTAGTTCTTGGGCCACCTTTTCTCAACTTCGGGTCATTCTAGGACCAAGTTTGACGAGCCCCAAATGAAGGTTATTTGGAAAAAGTGGAATTATGGGTTTAAATATACAAAATATTTTTTTATACCCATTTGAGAGATGAAACTGGGTTCCCGAGCGCTCGTAATGTTGAGGCATTCATTTTCACATTTAGATCAAATTCGTATGATTTTAGGGTCGATTTTGGTTAACCCCGAATGAAGGTGATTTTTGAAAAGCAAAATTATTCATTTACAAATATGAAATCATATTTGGATACCCATTTGAGAGTTGTACACATGGTCCTTATTGTCAGTGAAGACGTGTAGTTCTTGGGCCCCTTTTTCTCAACTTAGGGTCATTCTAGGCCCAAGTTTGACCAACCTCGATTAAAGGCTATTTAGAAAAAGTGGAATTATGGGTTTAAAAATATAAAATAATTTTTTGATACCCATTTGAGAGATGCAAGTGGTATAAGACTGCTTGTAACGTTGAGTCATTCTTTGGCCCATTTCGATCAAATTCGTATCATTTTAGGGTTGATTTTGGCTAACCCCGAATGAAGGTTATTTTTGAAAAGAAAAATTCTTCATTAGAAGATATGAAATCATATTTGGATACCCATTTGAGAGTTGTACATGTGGTCCTAATTGCGAACGAATATGTGTAGCTCTTGGACCCCTTTTTCTCAACTTCAGGTCATTTTAGACCAAAGTTTTACCAGCCCCAAATGAAGGCTATTTACAAGAAGTGGAATTATGGGTTTAAAAATATAAAATAAGTTTTTGATACCCATTTTATAGATACAAGTGAGTTCCAGAGCACTCGTAACGTTGAGGCATTCTTTGGCCCATTTCGATCAAATTCGTATCGTTTTAGGCTTGATTTTGGTTAACCTCGAATGAAGGTGATTTTTAAAAATACAAATTCTTCATTTCCAAAGATGAAATCATGTTTGGATACCCACTTGATAGTTGTACATGTGTTCCCGATTGCAGGAGAAGACGTGTAGTTCTTGGGCCCCTTTTCTCAACTTTGGGTCATTCTAGGCCCAAGTTTGACGAACCTCAAACAAAGGCTATTTGGAACAAGTGGAATTATGGGTTTAAAAATATAAAATATTTTTTTGATACCCATTTGAGAGATATAGGTGGGTTCTCGAACTCTCACAACATTGAGGCATTCTTTGGCCCATTTCGATCAAATTCGTATCGTTTTAGGGTTGATTTTGGTTAAACCCAGAATAAAGGTGATTTTTGAAAAGTAAAATTATTGATTTCCAAAGTGGTCTTGATTGTGAGGGAAGACGTGTAGTTCTTGGGCCCTTTTTTCTCAAATTTGGGTCATTCTAGGCCCAAGTTTGAACGACCCCGAATGAAGGTTATTTGGAAGAAGTGGAATTATGTGTTTAAAAATATAAAATATTTTTTTGATAACCATTTCGGAGATGCAAGTGGGTTCTCTAGCTCTCGTAACGTTGAAGCATTTTTTGGCCCATTTCGATCAAATTCGTATCGTTTTAGGGTTGATTATGGTTAACCCCGAATGAAGGTGATTTTTGAAAAGCATAATTATTCATTTGCAAATATGAAATCATATTTGGATACCCATTTGAGAGTTGTACACGTGCTCCTAATTGCAAGTGAAGACGTGTAGTTATTGGTCCTCCTTTTCTCAATTTCGGGTCATTCTAGGCCCAAGTTTGACCAACCCCTAATGAAGGATTTTTGGAAGAAGTGGACTTATGGGTTTAAAAATACAAAATAATTTTTGGAGACCCATTTGAGAGATGTAAGTGGTTTCCCGTGCGTTAGTAATGTTGAGGCACTCTTTGGCCCATTTCGATCAAATTTGTATCATTTTAGGTTTGATTTTGGTTAACCATGAATGAAGGTGATTTTTGAAAAGAAAAATTCTTCATTTGCAAATATGAAATAATATTTGGATACCCATTTGAGAGTTGTACATGTGTTCTTGATTGTGAGCGAAGACGAGTAGTTCTTGGGCTCCTTTCTCTCAACTTCAGGTCATTCTAGGCCCAAGTTTGACCAACCCCGAATGAAGGATATTTGGAAGAAGTGGAATTATGGATTTAAAAATACAAAATATTTTTTTGATAACCATTTGAGAGATGCAAATGGATTCCCCAGTGCTCGTAATATTGAGGCATTCTTTTTCCCATTTCGATCAAATTCGTATCGTTTTAGGGTTGATTCTGGTTAACCTTGAATGAAGGTGAGTTTTGAAAAGAAAAATTCTTCATTTATAAATATGAAATCATATTTTGATACCGATTTGAGAGTTTTACATGTGGTCCTAATTGTGAGCGAAGACGTGTAGTTCTTGGGCCCCTTTTTCTCAACTTCAGGTCAACCTAGGCGCAAGTTTGAGCAGGCCGGAATGAAGGCTATTTAGAGGAAGTGGAATTATGGGTTTAAAAACTCAAAATGATTTTTTGATACCCATTTGAGAGATGCAAGTGGGTTCCCGAGCGATCGTAACGTTGAGCCATTATTTTTCCCTTTTCCATCAAATTCGTATTGTTTTAGGGTTGATTCTGGTTAACCAGAATGAAGGTGATTTTTGAAAAGAAAAATTCTTCATTTCCAAAGATGAAATCATACTTGGATACCCATTTGAGAGGTGTACATGTGGTCTCGATTGCGGGAGAAGACATGTAGTTCTTGGGCCCATTTTTTCTCAACTTCGGGTCATTCTAGGCCCAAGTATAAGCAGGCTCAAATGAAGGCTATTTGGAAAAAGTGGAATTATGAGTTTAAAAACATAAAATAATTGTTTGATACCCATTTGAGAGATATAGGTGGGTTCCCGAACTCTCGCAAGATTGATGCATTCTTTGGCCCTTTTCGATCAAATTTGTATCATTTTAGAGTTGATTCTGGTTAACCCTGAATGAAGTTGATTTTGAATAGAAAAAATCTTCATTTCCAAAGATGAAATCATATTTAGATACCCATTTGAGAGTTGTACACGTGGTCTTGATTACGAGCAAAGATGTGTAGTTCATGGGCCCCTTTTTCTCAACTTCAGGTCATTCTAGGCCCAAGTTTGACTAGCAACGAATGAAGGCTATTTAGAAAAAGTGGAATATATAATATGCAAGTGGGTTCCCGAGCGCTCGTAACGTTGAGACATTATTTGGCCTATTTTGATCAAATTTGTATAGTTTTAGGGGTGATTTTGGTTAACCCCTATCGAAGGTGATTTTTGAAAAGAAAATTTCTTCATTTGAAAATATGAAATAATATTTGGATACCCATTTGAGAGTTGTACATGTGATCCTGATTGCGAGAGAAGACGTGTAGTTCTTGGGCCCCTTTTTCTCAACTTCGGTTCATTCTAGGCCCAAGTTTGACTAGCCTCGAACGAAGGCTATTTGAAAGAAGTGGAATTATGGGTTTACAAATATAAAATAGTTTTTTGATACCCATTTGAGAGATATAGGTGGGTTTCCTGAGCTCTTGCAACGTTGAGGCATTCTTTGTCCCACTTACGTATCGTTTTTAGGGTTGAATACGGTTAACCGCGAATGAAGGTGATTTTTGAAAATAAAAATTCTTCATTTGCAGTTATGAAATCATATTTGGATACCCATTTGAGAGTTGTACACGTGGTATTCATTGCAAGCGAAGACGTGTAGTTCTTGGGCCCCTTTTTCTCAATTGCGGGTCATTTTAGGGCCATGTTTGACCAACCCCGAATGAAGGCTATTTGGAAGAAGTGGAATTATGGGTTTAAAAATACAAAATGAGTTTTTGATACCCATTTGAGAGATGCAAGTGGGTTTACGAGTGCTCGTAACGTTGAGGCATTATTTTTCCCATTTCGATCAAATTCATATCATTTTAGGGTTGATTCTGGTTAACCCCGAATGTAGGTGATTTTTGAAAACCAAAATTCTTCATTTGCAAATATGAAATCTTATTTGGATACCCATTTGAGAGTTGTACACGTGGTCCTAATTGCGAGTAAAGACATGTAGTTCTTGGGCCCCTTTTTCTCAACTTCGGTTCAATTTAGGCCCAAGTTTGATCACCCTAGAATGAAGGCTATTTAGAAGAAGTGGAATTATGGGTTTAAAAATATAAAATAATTTTTTGATACCCATTTTAGAGATGCAAGTGGGTTCTCGAGCTCTTGAACGGTGAGGCATTCTTTGGCCCATTTCGATCAAATTCGTATCGTTTTAGGGTTGATTATAGTTAACCCTGAATGAAGGTGATTTTTGAAAAGAAAAATTCCTCATTTGCAAATATGAAATCATATTGGATACCCATTTGAGAGTTGTACACACGGTCTTGATTGCGAGTGAAGACGTGTAGTTCTTGGGCCCTTTTTTCTCAACTTTGGGTCATTCTAGGCCCAAGTTTGACCAGCCCCGAATGAAGTCTATTTCAAAAAAGTGGAATTAAGGGTTTAAAAATATAAAATAATTTTTTTCTACCCATTTGAGACATGCAAGTGGGTTCCCGAGCGCTCATAATGTTGACGCATTCTTTGGTGCATTTCGATCAAATTTGTATCGTTTCAGGGTGGATTCTGGTTAACCCCAAATGAAGGTGATTTTTGAAATGAAACATTCTTCATTTGGAAATATGAAACCATATTTGGATACCCATTTGAGAGTTGTACATGTGGTCTTGATTGCGAGCGAAGACGCGTAGTTCTTGGGGCCCTTTTTCTCAAATTCGGGTCATTCTAGGCCCAAGTTTGACCAACCCTGAATGAAGGCTATTTGGAGGAAGTGGAATTATGGGTTTAAAAATGCAAAATAATTTGTTGATACCCATTTGAGAGATGCAAGTGATTTCCTGAGTGCACGTAACGGTGAGCCATTCTTTGGCCCATTTCAATCAAATATGTATCGTTTTAGGGTCGATTATGGTTAACCCTAAATGAAGGTGATTTTTGAAAAGAAAAATTCTTCATTTGCAAATATGAAATCATGTTTGGATACCCATTTCAGAGTTGTACACATTGTCCTAATTGTGAGCGATGACGTATAGTTCTTGGGGCCCCTTTTCTCAACTTCGGATCATTCTAGGCCCAAGTTTGACCAGCCCCGAATGAAGGATATTTATTAGTTTAAAAATATAAAATAATTTATGATACCCATTTGAGAGATATAGGTGGGTTCTCGAGCTCTCGCAACGTTGCAGCATTCTTTTTCCCATTTTGATCAAATTCGTATCGTTTTAGGGTTGATTCTAGATAACCCCCAATGAAGGTGATTTTTGAAAAGAAAAATTCTTCATTCGTAAATACGAAATCATATTTGGATACCAATTTGAGAGTTGTATACGTGGTCTTTATTTCGAGCGAAGAAATGTCGTTCTTGGGCCCCGTTTTCTCAACTTCGGGTCATTCTAGGCCTAAGTTTGACCAGCCCCGAATGAAAGCTATTTGGAAGAAGTGAAATTATGGGTTTAAAAATAGAAAATAATTTGTTGATACCCATTTGAGAAATGTCAGTAGGTTCTCAGGCGATCATAACGTTCAGGCATTATTTTTCCCATTTTGATCAAAGTCGTATCATTTTAGAGTTGATTCTCGTTGACCCCGAATGAAGGTGATTTTTGAAAAGAAAAATTCTTCATTTGGAAATAAGAAATCATATTTGGATACCCATTTGAGAGTTCTACACGTGGTCCTAACTGCGAGCGAAGAGGTGTAGTTCTTGGGACCCTTTTTCTCAACTTCGGGTCATTTTAGGCCCAAGTTTGACCAGCCCCGAATTAGGGCAATTTAGAAGAAGCGGAATTATGGGTTTAAAAATATAAAATAATTTTTTGATACCCAATTGAGAGATGCAAGTGGGTTCCCGAGCGCTCGTAATGTTGAGGCATTCTTTTGCCCATTTCGATCAAATTCGTATCGTTTTAGGGTTTATTCTGGTTAACCACGAATGAAGGTGATTTTTGAAAAGAAAAATTATTCATTTGAAAATATGAAACCCTCTTTGGATACCCATTTGAGAGTTATACACGTGGTCTTGATTGAAAGCGAAGACATGTAGTTATTGGGCCCCTTTTTCTCATTTTCGGGTCTTTCTAGGCGCAAGTTTGACTAGCTCAGAATGAAGGCTATTTGAAAGAAGTGGAATTATGGTTTTAAAAATAAAAAATAAATTTTTGATACCCATTTGAGAGATGCAAGTGAGTTCTTGAGCGCTCGTAACGTTGCGGCATTCTTTTTCCCATTTCGATCAAATTTGTATCGTTTTAGGGTGGATTTTGGTTAACCTCGAATGAAGGTGGTTTTTGAAAAGAAAAATTCTCCATTTGCAAACATGAAATCATATTTGAATACCCATTTGAGAGTTGTACACGTGGTCCTAATTGCAAGTGAAGACATGTAGTTCTTGGGCCCCTTTTTCTCAACTTCGGGTCATTTTAGGCCCAATTTTGACAATCCCCGAATGAAGGCGATTTACAAGAAGTGGAATTATGGGTTTTAAAATATAAAATAATTTTTTGATACCCATTTGAGAGATGCAAGTGGGTTCTCGAGTGTTCCTAACGTGAGGCATTCTTTGGCCCATTTCGATCAAATTCGTATCATTTTAGGGTTGATTCTGGTTAACCCCGAATGAAGGTGATTTTTGAAAAGACAAATTATTCATTTCCAAAGATGAAATCATATTTGGATACCCATTTGAGAGTTGTACACGTGGTCTTGATTGCGGGAGAAGACGTGTAGTTCTTGGGCCCCTTTTTCTCAATTTTGAGTCATTCTAGGCCCAAGTTTGACGAGCCTCGAACGAAGGCTATTTGGAAGAAGTGGAATTATGGGTTTAAAAATATTAAATAATTTTTTATACCCATTTGAGAGATATAGGTGGGTTCCCGAGCTATCAGAACATTGAGTCATTCTTTGGACCATTTTGATCAAATTCGTGTCATTTTAGGGTTGATTCTGGATAACCCCGAATGAAGGTGATTTTTGAAAAGAAAAAGCATTCAATTGCAAATATGAAATCATATTTGGATACCAATTTGAGAGTTGTACACGTGGTCTTGATTCTGAGCGAAGACGTGTAGTTCTTGGGCCTCTCTTTCCCATTTTTGGATCATTATAGGCCCAAGTTTGACCAACCCCAAATGAAGGTTGTTTGGAAGAAGTGGAATTATGGGTTTAAAAATACAAAATATTTTTTTGATACCCATTTGAGAGATGCAAGTGGGTTCCTGAGCATTCATAACTTTGAGGCGTTCTTTTTTGCATTTCGATCAAATTCATATCGTTTTAGGGTCGATTCTGGTTAAACTCGAATGAAGGTGATTTTTGAAAATAAAAAGTCTTCATTTCCAAATATAAAATCATATTTGGATACCCATTTGAGATTTTTACATGTGATCCTAATTGTGAGTGAAGATGTGTAGTTCTTGGGCCCCTTTTTCTCAACTTCGGGTCATTTTAGGCCCAAGTTTATCCAGCCCTGAATGAAGGCTATTTAGAAGAAGTGGAATTATGGGTTTAAAAATATAAAATAATTTTTTGATACCCATTCGAGAGATATAGGTGGGTTCCAGAGATCTCGCAATGTTGAGGCATTCTTTGGCCCATTTCGATCAAATTCGTATTGTTTTAGGGTTGATTTTGGTTAACCCCAAATGAAGGTGATTTTTGAAAAGAAAAATTCTTCATTTGAAAATATGAAATCAAATTTGGATACCCATTTGAGAGTGGTACATGTGGTCCCGATTGCGGGATAAGACGTGTAGTTCTTGGCCCCATTTTTCCCAACTTCTGGTCATTCTAGTCCCAAGTTTGACCAGCCTTGAACGAAGGCTATTTGGAAGAAGTGGAATTATGGGTTTAAAAATATAAAATAATTTTTTGATACCCATTTGAGATATATAGGTGGGTTCCTGATCTCTCGCAACGTTGAGGCATTCTTTGGCCCATTTCGATAAAATTTGTATCATTTTAGGGTTGATTCTAGCTAACCCCGAATGAAGGTGATTTTTGAAAAGAAAAATTCTTCATTTGCAAATATGAAATCATATTTGGATACCCATTTGAGAGTTGTACACGTGGTCTTGATTGCGAGTGAAGACATGTAGTTCTTGGGCCCCTTTTTTCTCAACTTCGGGTCATTCTACACCCAAGTTTGACTAGCCCTGAATGAAGTCTATTTGGAAGAAGTGGAATTATGGGTTTAAAAATACAAAATAATTCTTTGATACCCATTTGAGAGATGTAAGTGGGTTCTTGAGCGCTGGTAACGTTGTGATGGATTACTGAGAGGGGGGGTGAATCAGTAATAGATCCATTTAATCCTTTTGAACCATATAATCCAAGTGTTATATCAATGTAGCATTATCATCCAATAACTGCAGAGTAAATAAGAAATGAACAAATTAACAATCATACACATAAAGAATACATCAGCGTTTTATGTGGAAACCCAAAGAGGGAGAAAACTACATAATGTTTTTTCTTATATGTCTTGAAGAATTACATTCATTGGAAGCACCAACTTCCTTTGTTTTCCAGCTGCAACTGGAAGGAGGCTCCAACCCCGTAGTTTCTCAGGCTACAACCTGAGGGAAGCTACAACTCCCCAATTCTCTGGCTACAACCAGAAGGACGCTACAACCCCCTATGTTCTCCGACTACAACCAGAAGGTGGCTACAACCACCTGTCCTTTCCCCGTCCAACCGCCCTGACATATACGTAGAATGATGGAACCACTAGCACATTATCACTTTGAGATATATTGTTGTAAACGTGTACCAATAAACCTGCACCAAACAACCTATACCAATAAACTTGAACCATGCATCAACATGTACCTCAACCTATAATCAACCTGTACCATAAACAAGTTCATCAACCATGCACCAACCTGTAATCAGCATGTACCATAAACAAGTGCATCCAACCATGTATCAAGTATGTACCAATCATGTATCAACTACTCATCAACTATGACTCATCAAGATGTACCAACATCATCAACTATACACCTCATGTATGTGCCAACTCATCAACTACTTGTCTCAACCATGTACCCAACATGTACCTCAACCAAAAGCCCTGATCAGTTTCATCATCCAAATCTAATTTGTAACTTTTTAATAGACCTGATGTATATGTTCACATACATGCAAACCTTCATTAACTTTAACAACAACAGACTAGCATTTTCATCAAAATTTTCTTTAGTCTCACATGACTAGTTTTGTATTAATCAACAACCCTAACTTGAAATAATCATAACTATGTACCTGTAATGAATAAAGATCTGAAAATAGTACACAATACTATTCATTTTGTTTATACAATTCCTCCAGGTGTCACTACTTGAAACCTCTCAGAAAAGGAGTTATAGCAAAAATGGCATACCTTGTTGAATTCTAGATTATTCTAGAGAGAGAACTTGTAGAGTGTGCCCCACACAGAATATTTGTTGTATGGATCTGAAAATTTTACAAAGAATATTGCAGATGGTACTATAACCAACACATTTGGTCTTACTTAATTTCGACCTGTTACAAAGATGTTATGATGTTTTTACCCAAAACACATGTTTTATACTAGTTTCGGGACTATCCACAAACCCTATTTTCCACGGAGTGTAAATCCAAAACTACAATGACCCACAAGCTTAAATTAGTACCACAACTACTTGGATATGTTTTCTCAATGGACTATCAATTTCACGGTCTGAATCATTCTAGAAAAAACGTTATTGTGAAAATGGTGAGATGACTTGTAAATAACATACCTTAGAAAGCATCATCAAAAGAATTTATCCTCCCTTGAATTTCAACCTTCTTTACTTCACCTTCTCTTTGAAATTCATCTTAGATATCCTTTGGTTACCTCAGTCACCTATATATATTCAATATTCTCAAGTGTGATTTAAAATGAGAGAGCCTTGCCTCTTGTTTATACTTTCATGTAGCTTCCTCAAGGGGTTACCTTTTAACCATCTTAACCCACTTTCCTTATTTTAGCGTTAACCAACTTCTAACCACTTGTCCAATTAGTAATTTATCCATTAACTTTATTATTTAAATAATTTATTTTGTATCTACTTTGACTTATAGTACACTCATCACTTCACTTTACCTCAAGGGGTTACCTTCTAACCATCTAAAACCACTTTCCTTATTTTAGGGCTAACCCACTTGTAAACTTAGTAATTTCTCCATTAAATTTATTATTTAAATAATTTATTTTGTATTAACTTTGAATTATAGTACACTCATTACTTCACTTTATTATTTATCTTCTAAAAATATCTTAAGCCACTTTGACTACTTTGACCTTTTGGGGCTTCTAGATGACTCATGAGGGTTCTCCGGCTTCTAGATGACTCATGAGGGTTCTCCAACTTCACATGGACATAACTCTCTAACCGTGAGGAGTTATGTGACATTCCAGATATCACTGAAAATGGAATGACATGTAATATCCATATAGAATAGTATTACCTGCAAATATATCAAAACTCATATCGTTATCCATCAAACAAACTTGGGTCCATTACCCAAACCTAGGTTCTCCAACTTCCTTCAAGGGTTGACATCAATGACAACCAACCTTAATCAACAATCTCTCCCTTTGGCATTGATGGCAACACTCTGATGCAATACTAAAATCATGTCATGCAATACTAAAGTTATATCGCTCATGCTCCCCCTGGAACCATGCCTCTGTCCTATGCATCTGATAAATCGCTCCCCCTTTGTCATCATTGGAAAAGGTATTTTTCCATCCGGGGCTGCTCCCCCTAACTGAACTATCCTCTTTATGGTGCTTCCTCATGCACATATAAGACATATAATATAATAATTCAAAATC
The DNA here is from genome assembly GCA_009831015.1 of Picea engelmannii. Lineage (NCBI taxonomy): Eukaryota > Viridiplantae > Streptophyta > Pinopsida > Pinales > Pinaceae > Picea > Picea engelmannii. The sequence continues at coordinate 1,426,005 of ML776658.1, read as the reverse complement.
ATTCATTTTGGAGTAGAAATAACTCTGAGTCTTTTGCAAAGATACTCAAAGACTTCCTATGGAAGTGGTTTTGTAAATAGTTTTGCCACTTGTTCTTTTGTGCCCACATACTCAATTCTGATGTTATTTTCTGCAACCTATTCCTGTAGAACGTGATACTTGATTGGAATGTTCTTCATCTTGGAGTGCATCATTGGGTTCTTTGAGATACTGATGGCGCTTGTATTATTACAATGGATTGGAATGGACTCATCATACTCAACCTTTATATCTGTCAAAGTTTGTTTCATCCAAAGAACCTGTATATCTGTGAGAGTTTGTTTCTTGGGCACCTTTTTCTCAACTTCGGGTCATTCAAGGCCCAAGTTTCACCAACCTCGAATGAAGGCTATTTAGAAAAAGTAGAATTATATGTTTAAAAATATAAAATACTTTTTTGATACCCATTTAAGAGATGCAAGTGGGTTCCCGAGCGCTCGTAACATTGAGGCATTCTTTGGCCCATTTTGATCAAATTCGTACCATTTTAGGGTTGATTTTGGTTAACCCCGAATGAAGGTGATTTTTGAAAAGAAAAATTCTTTATTTGAAGATATGAAATCATATTTGGATACCCATTTGAGAGTTGTACATGTGGTCCTAATTGTGAGCGAATACGTGTAGCTCTTGGACCAATTTTTCTCAACGTCGAGTCATTTTAGACCCAAGTTTTACCAGCCCCGAAAGAAGGCTATTTAGAAGAAGTGGAATTATGGGTTTAAAAATATAAAATAATTTTTTGATACCCATTTTATAGATGAAAGTGGGTTCCCGAGCGCTCATAACATTGAGGCATTCTTTGGCCCATTTCGATCAAATTCGTATCGTTTTAGGTTTGATTCTGGTTAACCCCGAATGAAGGTGATTTTTGAAAAGAAAAATTCTTCATTTGCAAATATGAAATCATATTTGGATACCCATTTGAGAGTTGTACACATGGTCTTGATTGCGAGCGAAGATGTGTAGTTCTTGGGCCCCTTTTTCTCAACTTCGGGTCATTCTAGGCCCAAGTTTGACCAGCCTCGAATGAAGGATATTTGGAATAAGTGGAATTATGGGTTTAAAAATACAAAATAATCTTTTGATACCCATTTAAGAGATGCAAGTAGGTTCTCGAGCGCTCGTAAGGTTGAGGCATTCTTTTTCCCATTTTGAACAAACTTGTATCGTTTTAGGGTTGATTCTGGTTAATGCCAAATGAATGTGAATTTTGAAAAGAAAAATTCTTCATTTACAAATATGAAATCATATTTTGATACCCACTTGAGAGTTGTACACGTGGTATTGATTCCGAGCGAAGACATGTAGTTCTTGGGTCCCTTTTTCTCAACTTCAGGTCATTCTAGGCCCAAGTTTGACCAGCCCCGAATGAAGGCTATTTAGAAAAAGTGGAATTATGTGTTTAAAAATATAAAATAATTTGTTGATACCCATTTAAGAGATGCAAGTGGGTTCTCGAGCGCTCGTAACACTGAGGCATTCTTTGTCCCATTTCGATCAAATTCGTATCATTTTAGGGTTGATTCTGGTTAACCTCGAATGAAGTTGATTTTTGAAAAGAAAAATTATTTATTTCCAAAGATGAAATCATATTTGGATATCCATTTCAGAGTTGTACATGTGGTCTTGATTGCAACTGAAGACGTGTAGTTCTTGGGCCCCTTTTTCTCAACTTTGTGTCATTCTAGGCCCATGTTTGACAGGCCTTGAATGAAGGCTATTTGGAAGAAGTGGAATTATGAGTTTAAAAATATAAAATATATTTTTGATACCCATTTCGGAGATGCAAGTCGGTTCCATAGCTCTTGTAACATTGAAGCATTCTTTGTCCCATTTCGATCAAATTTGTATCGTTTTAGGGTTGATTATGGTTCCCTGAATGAAGGTGATTTTTGAAAAGTAAAATTCTTCATTTGCAAATATGAAATCATATTTTGATACACATTTGAGAGTTGTACACATGGTCCTGATTATGAGCAAAGACATGTAGTTCTTGGGCCCCTTTTTCTCAACTTCGGGTCATTCTAGGCCCAAGTTTCACCAGCCCCGAATGAAGGCTATTTGGAAGAAGTGGAATTATGGGTTTAAAAATACAAAATATTTTTTGGATACCCATTTGAGAAATGCAAGTAGTTTCCCAAGCGTTAGTAACATTGAGGCATTCTTTGGCCCATTTTAATCAAATTCGTATCATTTTAGGGTTGATTTTTGTTAACCATGATTGACGGTGACTTTTGAAAATCAAAATTCTTCATTTGCAAATATGAAATCATATTTGGATACCCATTTGAGAGTTGTACACGTGGTCCTAACCCCAAATGAAGGTGATTTTTGAAAAAACAAATTCTTCATTTCCAAAGATGAAATCATATTTGGATACCTATTTGAGAGTTTTACACGTAGTCTCGATTATGAGGGAAGACGTGTTTTCTTGGGCCCCTTTTTTTCATCTTTGGGTCAATCTAGGCCCAAGTTTGACCAACCTTGAACGAAGGCTATTTGAAAGAACTGGAATTATGGGTTTAAAAATATAAAATAATTTTTTGATACCCATTTGAGAGATATAGGTATGTTCCCGAGCTCTCATAACGTTGAGTAATTGTTTGGCCAATATCGATCAAATTCATATCGTTTTAGGGTTGATTCTAGTTAACCCTGAATGCAGGTAATTTTTGAAAATAAAAATTATTGATTTGCAAAGATAAAATCATATTTGGATACCCATTTGAGATTTGTACATGTGGTCTTGATTCTGAGAGAAGACGTGTAGTTCTTTGGTCCCTTTTTCTCAACTTCGGGTCATTCTAGGCTCAAGTTTGACCAGCCCCGAATGAAGGATATTTAGAAGAAGTGGAATTATGGGTTTAAAAATATAAAATAATATTTTGATACCCATTTGAGAGTCATTTTAAGGTTGATTTGTGTTAACCCCAAATGAAGGTGATTTTTGAAAAGCAAAATTCTTCATTTGCAAATATTAAATCATATTTGGATACCCATTGGAGAGTTGTACACGTAGTCCTAATTGCGAGCGAAGACGTGTAGTTCTTGGGACACTTTTTATCAACTTCGGGTCATTCTAGGCCCAAGTTTGACCAACCTCGAATGAAGGCTATTTGGAAGAAGTGGAATTATGGATTTAAAAATACAAAATATTTTTTTGATACCCATTTGACATATGAAAGTGGGTTCCCAAGCGCTCATAACGTTGAGGCATTCTTTTTCCCATTTTGATCAAATTCGTATCATTTTAGGGTTCATTCTGGTTAACCCCGAATGAAGGTGATTTTTGAAAAGAAAAACTCTTCATTTCCAAATATGAAATCATATTTGGATACCCATTTGAGAGTTGTACATGAGGTCCCAATTGCGGGAGAAGACGTGTAGTTGTTGGGCCCCTTTTTTCTCAACTTCAAGTCATTATAGGCCCAAGTTTGACCATCCTCGAACAAAGGCTATTTGGAAGAAGTTGAATTATGGGTTTAAAAATATAAAATAATTTTTTGATACCCATTTAGGATATATAGGTGGGTTCCCGAGCTTTCGCAACGTTGAGGCATTCTTTGGCCCATTTCGATCAAATTCAATGTGAACTCTCTCATTCTATTGATCAAAATCAATAAATTTAGTGGACATCATGGAAGATTGAATAAATGCTATTAATAGTTGATGCGTTTAACAAAATTTACATATATCCACTACACAATCTAAACAAACATGTGCATTAATGAGTCCTTGACTAGTCGTTTTGGAATTTATGAAGGGTTACACATAATCAAATGATTCTATATATGCCATGCATAGAAACAGGGGAATAATGTGTGTGCCCTAGAAAATAACATTGAGATGAAATTGTTAAGTGATTTACAATTATGTAGAAGATAAATGAGAAAAATTATTTCTATAATATATTATTGTAATATGATTTTTTTAAGGTCATAATATTTTCAAGTGACCACTATTTGAGAGGGGATTGTCATTGGATTTAGATACAGATAATTCAAGAGGTAGTCCATATTGTTGGATGTGAGTTAGAATATGGATATCCACAACAATCATGCAAATAATTCAAAAGGAATGATCTATCGATGATGTAGAGATACATGGTTGATTAGCAAGCAATGCTACTTGAGAACCATTAATTTCTAATGGATTTAGAACTTAGTAATATTTTCCACCATAAAATATTCCTTAATGTGTAATGCAAGTATTTATAACCAACCACTTTAGAAACAAATCAAGGGATTGATACACATAAAATTCATACACTTTGGAATTCATATATTCACCAACATCAAATGTAGAAACAATGAGAATCATAAAAAAAGTGCCATGAAATGTATGTGTATATATATATATATATATATATATATATATATATATATATATATATATATATATATATATATATATATATATATATACTCAACATCATCTAAATTGTACAATTTTTACAAAATTACAACTTGTGCTCAGTATACAAAGTGAAAACAAGTGCCCTAACATAAAAAAACATCTATATTGTGGCCTAGCTACAAAATGGTAGTAGTTGGTCAATCATTTACCATTCCCACCCTCGCCACCCTGAGGAGCATCCTGGAAATCTATCTTTCTTCTCTTTCTTGAGGATGCACCTCGAGAGGTTCTAGTCCTGGGCATGCTTCGACGCTCTGGAGACTGCACAAAGAATAAATAATTTTATAAGTTTTTTTCATCAATGAATTAATAGACATACAAATTGATACTTTGTAATTTAACCTAAGACAACTCATCGCATATGAAATTTTCAATCATGAGGGTGTTACCCTCCTTCGCTACGCCAATATCTCCAAAATGCCACCCTACATCAGTTTCAAAGATCAATTCAATAAAATTAAACAAATATGTGTAAAAACAATTTCATGAAACAAAAAAAATTATCATGAATGCATTATCTCACCGTGAATATCTCAGGCATCGATGGAGATTTAGTGGCAGATGGAGCACTAGGTTGTACAAACTACTCTGAGACAACCTCTACTGTGGTAGTATTTGTCGATGGGGCTGAAAGTGGTGGTGGGGGTGGGTGGTAGAAAGGTGGGTTGTGATGGACCCTAATAGGTTGTACAAGTGATTCCAACACCCTAGGCCTAGAGAAAGGAAACCTAGAAGCAATGTTGTTACACATAATTTTTGTCACCCCTATGACCTTTAATGATGTAAACCTATCATTTGTCTTTAGAAGGATCAATGACTTGAATCCCTGAAGAAGAATGAAGACATATTTTCCCAGAAAGATGAAAATGATCTTTTCCTTTGTAAAAGCATTATAAAGATGGATCGTCGTGCTCTATTCAGTGTTAAGGGTGCGACGATTTAGTATCATCTCTTCCTGCACCACATTGTCCTACAACGTCATCGCACTCTGCTCAGTATTAAAGGTGTGATGATTTTCCATACAAAGGAAAAAGAGAGTCTTCTTGATCCTTCTAAAAGAGAAGCTTCAAGGGTGAGTTGGCCTCCAATCGGTTTGGATCTGAGTCGCATGCTTGACTCATGGGATCATCCTAACCTCCTCACCCTATCCTTTTCAGCTTATAAAAGGATAGGATTTCTCATTGGGAAAGTTAGCTTGATTGTGTTTGAGTAATTTTTGTAGCTTTGAGTTTTTGGGCCTATGTTGGCTTTGAGATTTGCTTTGTCAAGATAGATTGTGAGTGAATTTCAAATCTATAGTCTCAGAATCCGGGAAGAAGAAGTGTGTGAGAAGAAAGAAACTCTTGTAAGGGACCTTACAAAATCAAGGCATCGATTGTATTCTCCTTTTCATATTTGTAATACAACAATATATCTCTTTCCCACAAAATTGTCCTTATTTTATTGTATGACTCCTTGATCACATACATAGGTTTTGTTGAGTGTACGTTTTTTCTTTCGCTTCTTTGTCTTGTGTGTTTTTACAGGTTTAGAATCCCATAAACCTTGAAAAAAAGAGAGGATGACACTAGCGAGGACAAACGACATTTAAAAGGTATGTCATGTATCTCTTGTTAGTTAGTATGCTTGATGATTAAAACTTAGGGGAAGTTATATATTGTGTCTTGTTTTGTTCTAGTTTCGGGGTGAAACTAGGGGGATTTGTTTGTGTCCACACTTACCGATTTTCCCGATAAAAAATGCCTAGGTACCCAAGGGGTGAAATACTACTATACCTAACAAATATATTGGTGGCCTACATACATATGAATAAAATTGAACTATTAGTACCAAATAGTAAAATTAAAAAAAATAAACACAAACAATTTAAGAATTATACGATATTTAACTTTACACATGATACATGTGACGCTGGTGACTTGTCCATCCCAGATGGACAATCCCCGGCATCATCAATTTCCAAATCATGTAGAAACAAGAGAACATATAAATAAATGACTATGTTGAATCTATCAAATGTGATACATACTTGTGTGTACAGTGCACTCAATGAACATGTTTCCTCTACTGTTGCATCAATGGTGGAGCTAGGCATTGATGAATCCATAGGCGTAGAGGTTATGTTGCTGGGAAGCAACAACTACAAAAAAAATACAATCAAATATCCATGAAGCTATGATGTCCAAAGGGCTCTATAGACCCATAACATGTCTACCCACAACTCGATCATATATGAGGTTCACATGGATGGATATTATGTCTATGTGCCATCTTCTCACTGTACTCTCACGTGCATGTTGATGCTCCAACTCCTCTATTAATGTCACTAGCAGGCACCTCCTGTCGAGATAGTGCAACAAATCTACTATGTTGCACTAGGCTACGAGTCAAAGAGGATATGGCTAGTTGTACTTGTTTCAAGTTCTCTACAATAGAAGGATGTTGGGTAGAGGGGTCAGGCTTTAACCTGGGGGGATGGGGACCTAACTCGGGGTCAGGCCTGGCATGCTATCCATCATGTGTGGATGCTCGACCCACCCCATGTAAGTCACCAACGTCAAATTAGTTGACATGATTACCCATAATAAACTCAGCCCATAATTTTCTCAAAAAATATAAGGGCATCTCCCTATCATTGCAGGGAGGTTTATAAAAAACCATGTACCACCTATCCATCCAGTTTTGAATAATATGGGGATGGATGTTGTTGAGCCTCCTTTTTTTCACCTCCAATTTCCTTATCTTGCCTATATCCTAACCAATTTTTCCTAATATCGATGCACTTTCTGCCTAGTTTCCTCATCAAACATGTCGTTTAAGAAATTCTTGTGTACCCATGAGGTAATTGATGTTTAATCATAATTTCTAGTGATTTATTAATAATTGGGACTGAATATTTGATGTTCAAATAAATTTCTAATTACATTGGATGGTTCAAGAAGAGTTCATGGTAACAGTTCATTTTGTAGAGATCGTCTAGTACTCGTTGTTGGGATCATCTGGTACTCGTTGCTGAGGTCGCCCGGTACTCCTTGTTGAGGTCATCCAGTACCCGTTTATTATGCTCGTCCATTACTAACTTATATTCATGTGTGCATCTGGTAACGATTGTTATGGTCATCTGGTACTGGCATGTATGCCTGTGTGCACCCGATACCCTTTTGTTACGCCCGTCTGGCACCAAGATTATGTAGTTGTGTGTGTCTGGTACTTGTTCTGAATTCCCATGCTTGACTATTGGAACAATATTGTTCTCAATGAGTTCAAGCCATTTTTTTGGTTCGAACATTCTCTGTTCATTGCAGGACACGATACATTTCATCACTCATGCACTTTGTGTCATGAGGATGAAATCGTTTCCTTAATAATAGCTATATCATCCAATTGTAAATATTATACAAGCATTTGATGTTATCTTTAGACTTGGGTTGTAATGGATTATTCTCTTTAAAAGAGATATCCTCGTAGATGATAGGATATAGAGAGAAATAAAGAAAAGCACAGTTATGTTGTAAGTTTTGTTCTGGAACGACTGTGAATTGTATCTCAATTTTTATGAAGCAATGATATAAATTTTGTTTATAGATTATATGTTTGTGTTTACACCTTCCCTACTATAAGTTCTCTTAAGAGCTACCTTGTTGGTACGGAAAGGGCCCTCCGACCCAAATGAGGTAAGTCTCTTTGTAGACCCAACTAAGGTAAGTCTCTTTGTAATTAATTGTGAATATGATTTTGATTTCCTCTGTGTGTGTGAACAGAGTACTTTCATATTTCGATTACAACACTTAATTCCTTTTTCAATGATGCATTTGGTAGCAGGTCTTCTGGATGTATGCTAATTTTGAATAAGAGAGAGTTGTGTATATGATATTTCTGAGTAATGGTTTGATATCTTTGTGTCAGTAGGCGAGGACAATTATTCACTTTAAGTGCTTTAACATTTTTTCTAGACAAATGCTATAGTGTTGTTTTCATTTTTCATATCTAAGAACGGTTTGGATCTCTATCTTTCACTATACATGGACCTATAATGGAGCATCCTACCATACTCAACTTTCTTTCCTAGAATTAATTAGGTTTCACTTTGCATATATAGGTACAATTAATACCTCCATCTCTCACATACATGCACTTATAATGGAGTGTTTATACCCTGCCTAGTAGTTATTTTAGCTCAATTAGGTTTCCAGAATGTTAATGAGTGATTGTGTGGTTGTTACAGGAGATACAATCATATGTCATCTCTATCTTTCATGAGCCAGCAATGAGCAGATCCATCCCCTAAACCAGAATTATGAGTTATACATTTGTTGATCAGTTTTGCTTTCTGGATTTTGAATTGTATGTGTGGAGTGTTATTTGAAAGGTGTGAAACAAAGTGTTTAGTTTCATAAGTAGTTTCTTACATAGACTATACTCAACAGACATAGACAATTATATGTTATCGATACATACAGTACATCAACTTTATTGATTACGAAACAGGATTGACATATTAAATGATTGCAATTTATTGAACATATAATTGCTCTAACATTTTGGTGTCGTTTTCAGGGAGTTGTAAATGGTAATAGGTAGTGCTTTGCATTAGATTTCGTTTATGGTTTTGGAGTGGTTTTAAGGGCAACTTGAGGGCAGGGAGAAGACGGTAAAACGTGAGGGAAGAGCCCACACATACACTTTAGTGGGGTTTCTCCAAAGTCAGGTTGTCCTCTTACCTTTAGTAATTGAATTTTGTGTGAATTAGTATTTAGATCTTTCTTTTTATGCATAAACGTAGAGATAGAAAAGTTAGATTTGTTACATATAAAATTGCAGAAAATTCAAGCAAACCGTCCAAAGTTACATAAAAATCAAGAAAAACCCCCCATACTAACTCAGCTAGTGTTTGTGTAGGAAATATCCTCATAGGGGAAATTTCAAAGGCAGTAATTGAAACTACAACTAAAGGTACCAAATCTGACGCTACTATTTAGATTGAAAACATAATACAACAAGAAAGAAGGGAAGCATTGACAACCCAATCAGAAGGAAGAGTTGGAAAAGAGATAGAGGTAGTGGTAGAAGAGTTTGAAGCTACCATTGGGAAAACACACAAGGTATTGGAACCTTTGGATATAGCAACCAACCCAATGGTTGAACCATCACTTAGTGTGGAGACATCACCAACACCCTACAATGTGTTACTTGAAGATATGGTGGATGAAGAGGGAAATGAAAACAACGAAATAGGGACATTTGGATTCCCAATATTATACATTACCAGAGATGTTGCTATGAAGAATATCCCTCTGTCATCAATACCTCACTTCCATGGTATGTCAACAAAAGATCCCGATTCATTTTTGTTTGAATTTGATATACTATGTAGGAGTTATAATTACATTGATAGTGCACAAAAAATAAAACTCTTTCCAGCCACACTTAAAGACTCGGCATTAAGGTGTTTTATGAGCCTAGGAGAACACACTATCTTATCTTGGGATGGCATGAAGGATACCTTCCTCCAGAAATATCAGGACTACTGCAAACCTAAGGATGCTAGGAATGACATATTTAAAATGCAGCAGTCTGAGGAGAAAAGTTTAGAAGATTACCTAGAAAGGTTCCTATATAACTATAAAAAGATGAAACAATTTTCCTTATACACAGCTACAGTTAGGACCATCTTCCTAAAGGGTATAATGGATGATTGTATCGAGGTACTAAACCTCATTAGTTATGGATATGTGTATCAGAAGTCGTTTGCATACATTGTAGAGTATTGTAAAAGGTACTCTCGCAGCCAAGCCAAAAGAGGAAAAAGTGTAAGGGAACCTATAGGCATACCTAACAAGCCTTCTCCAAGAGGTGTTACAAGGATATAATTAGGGAATACACTTGAAAAATTCAAAATAGAAATCCTAAATACAATCATTATTCAGTTAGACACCATGAAAATGAAAAATAAACCAGAAGAATAAAATGCTACTTTAGCACTTTTTTGTCCTCGGTGCAGGAAGAAGCAACTTGAAAAATAATGTCATATTAATGTTATTGAAATATATGGCCTTTGTACATAATATCACCCTACCAATGGGTTCCCTTCTTTACCTGGACTAAAATCCATTTTCATGGGAGGGGGACGACCTCAGGAAACATCATATCCCCCCAAGAGAAAATGGAGACAACAACTAACATGTTTTACGACCCTACCACACAATACCCACAAAAACATTGGATTCCTTCAATGCCTTATCCTCAATGGACACATCAGCAACCATAATTCCAACCTTGGAAACAAGGATGGAGAAGCCCTACATATGGGAATGTTCCTTTTCCAACACCAATACTTCCTACTTACCAACAATATCCTTCAAATATCTCTCAACTCTTACCAGGATTTAATCCACATGCTTTACTTCCACCTTCCCTGCTGCAACCACAACTCACCTTGCCTTTGAACCCAAATCATAAGAAACAAATGTAAGCTACACCTAATCCAAATCCCCCTCATCCTACCCCTATTCCTTCACAACCCATTCCTAATATGAACAATAAACCTACTCAACCTATACAGGACCTTGAAGTGCAGACTTTCCCAACTTATGTAATAACTCCTACTTCACTAAATGAAATTCAATTGAGATATGGGAAAGTATTGAATAAACCAAATTCTATAGTGGTTATTAGAGAATAAGAACCTATATATGATCAACCCAATGAAGAAGAAGACATCCCTGTACAAGAGGAAATCCCCCCTCACACTCTTCAACCATCAGAAATACCTCGGGAAGATAATCCTCCACCCTATTCAGAAAGGCTACTTGTGAAGAAACATGAGGTACCTCTAAGACATGAATTAGAAGTTGAACTAAGGAATGTATGTGTAAATATCCCCCTACTCCAATCCATTAAATATATTCCTATCTATGCTAAAACTATAAGGGATCTTTGCATCAAAAATCATGGAAGGAAGAGGAAGGAAGCTCCTGTCATAAAAGTGGTTGGAAAACTATCAGAATTTATATCAAAAATGCCATCCAAATATAATGATCCAGGAAATCTAGTGGTGACTGTAGAAATTAATGGTATTTCTTTGCCAAACACCCTTATTGATCTAAGAGAAACAATAAATGTTATGATTGTTGACACTATGCGTACGCTGCAACTAAATCATTTAAGTCCAACACAAACCTTGTTGGAATTGGAAAACAAATCAGTGATCAACCGAGCAGGAAGCCTAGATGATGTAACAATTACCTTAGCCTCTTGGGAGTATCATGTGGACTTATTGGTAATTCATTAAAAATACTCAAAACTTGGGCATTCAGTTGTGCTCGGTCTACCTTGGTTGGCCACTGTTGATGCATTTATTAGTTGTCGGTTTGGGGAGATGTGTTGGATTACTGAGAGGGGGGGGTGAATCAGTAATAATGTAATTATAATCCTTTTTCTTCAAATGTTATATCAATGTAGAATTATTATCCAATAATGAGCAGTAATAAATAAACAATCACACACATGCACAGTACACCAGTGTTTTA
>ML776658.1:1374109-1397652 GCA_009831015.1 Picea engelmannii | reverse complement strand
AATTATTATTGAAATAATTTATTTTGTATTCACTTTGAATTATAATACACGCATCACTTCACTTTATTGTTTACCTTTTAAAATCTCTTAAACCACTTTGATTACTTTGACCTTTTGGGGCTTCTAGATGACATATGAGGGTCATCCAACTTCGTCAGGCCATAACTCTCAAACCGTGAGGAGTTATGTGACATTCTACATACCACTAGAAATGGCATGACATGTAATATCTATATATAATAGTATTATCTGAAAATATATCATAACTCATACCGTTACCCATCAAACAATCTTGGGTCCATTACCCATACCTGGGGTCTCCAACTTCTCATGGCCATAACTCTCTAACCGTGAGGAATTATGTGACGTTCCACATACCACCGGAAATGAAATGACAAGAACTATCCATCTAGGATATTTTACCTGACAAATTCACTTTCCTTCATCTCATTATTCCACAATTAAGCATGGGTTCTCTTACTCCACAAAGCGTCTTCCCGTGAGGGCTTTCACGATAAGGGGACCACTTTGGAGTTCATCCGTATTTACTTCTTATCAACCATGAAAAAACAATAATGAGTCATATTTACATCAAACACTATTGGGTCCATTACCCAAAACTTTGTGCTACGGGTCTTCAAGGGTTGACATCAATGACAACCAACCTTAATCAACAAGATGACAATTTCTAATGGAACCCATAGTCAGAAACTTGTTCTCTTTCCTCCTTCCCAACCAGCCATTGAAGTTCTAGTATGGATGGAGAATCCCTATGGGTAGGAGAACTATGCTCAACTTATGTTAACACTTGAGCAAGCAAAGGGAGTTCAAAAACAAATTGAACAAATTTTAAGCCTATTTTTAACCAATGAAAAATGCATTGAGTATCCTCAATCTTTCCCAAAATTCAAACATATTTTCAGCCCTAAGTTCCAAGAAGTTTGGAATCCCTCCACTTCTACATTATTTTCATGGGATTACTCTTATATGAGAGGAATTAAACTTGATACCTGAATACAACATATTTACACCAATGATCAAATTAGACCTGCTAGGCAGCCCCAAATAAGAATGAACCCAACCTTAAAATACATAGTGAAAGAGGAGCTCCAAAAACTCCTCCATGTCAATTTCATTTACCCTATTTCAGATAGAAAATGGGTGTCTCCATTAGTCATTGTCCCCAAGAAAAATGGCAAGTGGATAATTTGTGTGGACTTAAAGGAGCTGAACAAGGCTACCTATAGAGATTATTTTCCCTTACCTTTTATAGACCAGGTCTTGGACACCTTGTTTGGGAAGAGGTACTTTTCTTTCCTAGATGGGTTTAGTGGGTATAATCAAATCCAAATTTCCCCCGAAGATCAGGAGAAAACCACATTCACTTGCCCATGGGGTACTTATGCTTATAGTTTTCTTCCCTTTGGGTTGTGTAATTCCACTGCCACCTTTCAGAGGGATATCCTAGCCATTTTTTCTGATTTAACATGTGACTGTGTCGAAGTCTATATGGACAAATTCACGGTATATGAGGATGATTTTCAACAAGCATTGGACAATTTGGAGAAAGTATTGATTAGGTGTAAAGAGACTAATCTCTCCCTCAACCATGAAAAATCTAGAATGATGCTCACTAAGGGGATTGTCTTGGGTCATCATATTTACGATACTGACATACGGGTAGATCCATCATCCTGCTAAAATTGACATTATTTCTCAAATCATAATCCCTAGCTCATCAAAATAAGTTAGAAGCTTCTTGGGGCATGCTGGATATTACAGGAGATTTATTCAAAATTTCACAAATTTGGTTTCTCCACTATTCAAATTATTAGCAAAGGAGGTTGAATTCCATTGGGATGAGTAATGTCAGATTTCTTTAGAATTTTTAAAGAAATATCTTTCCAGTGCCCCTATGTTAAGAGGAATGAATTGGTCTCTTCCCTTTCATATCTACACTGATGCCTCAGATATCGCTTTGGGAGCCATTCTAGGACAAAGAGAAAACCAAATTCCCTATGCTATCTACTTTATTAGCAAAAATCTCTCCCCTATTGAAGTGAATTACACTGTCACTGGAAAGGAATTATTATATGTGGTTCATGCCATTAATAAATCTAGACACTACATAACAGGGTATGAGGTTTTGTACATACAGACCATTCAAATATTAGGTTTTTAATGAATAAGCTTGTGACAAATGCTAGAGTTATCAGATGGCTGCTACTATTGCAAGAATTCAATATTACTATCATTGACAGACCTGGCAAAGATAACCTTGTTGATGATTTCCTATCTAGTCTCATTCATATAGGTGATAATTCCTGAGTGGATGACAATTTTCCAGTTGGAATTTTTTTTGTTATTTCTACTTACATTCCTTGGTATGGAGATGTGGAAAACTATCTTGTAACAAGGAAATTACCTCAGAATTTGTCCCTCCGAGAAAAATAGAGGATTATTCAGTTGAGCGCAAATTATATGTGACATGATGACTTTCTATACCATACATGACCTGATTTGGTGATTAGAATATGTGTACTAGAGGATGAGATGTATGATATCTTCAAAGCCTGCAATGATGGCCCATGTGGAGGCCATTTTTATGATAACAGGACAACATACAAAATACTATAGACAAGCTGCTATTGTCCAACCATTTTCAGGGATGCAAAGAAATATGTGGCCAGTTGTGATGATTGTCAAAGGATGGGAAAACCAACTGCAAGTGATGAAATGCCTCTCCAAGCTCAGGTAGTAATTGAACCATTTGAGAAATGGGATTTGAACTTTATAGGCCCTATCAACCCCATGTCTAGAAGAATAAGGTATATACTAGTTTGTACAGATGATGTGACAAAATGGGTAGAGGCTAAAGCTTTGTACTCTGCAAATGAACAATCGTTTGTTGATTTTATATTTGAAGACATATTTACTCATTTTGGTGTGCCTCAAAAAATAGTGACAGACCAAGGAACCCAATTTACGTCCAATCTAGTCAAAGCTATTACTAAACAATATCAAATTAAGCATAGGAAATCCTCACCTTATCACCCCTAAGCAAACGAACAAGTAGAATCAACCAACAAAGTGATAGAGGCTATACTTACCAAGACAGTTCAGTTACACCATAAAGATTGGGTGGATCAGTTGCCTAAAGACTTATGTGCCTACAGAACAACTTGGAGAAAAACATAGGAGT
The DNA here is from genome assembly GCA_009831015.1 of Picea engelmannii. Classification (NCBI taxonomy): domain Eukaryota; kingdom Viridiplantae; phylum Streptophyta; class Pinopsida; order Pinales; family Pinaceae; genus Picea; species Picea engelmannii. Next base: position 1,394,450 of record ML776658.1, on the reverse strand, counting down.
TAATGTATGGGAAGCAGGTGTTGCTTCCCATAGAATTTCAAGTAAAAACTTTTAGGACTGTTATGCAATTGGGAATGGATTTGGATGAAGCCAAAAAATAGAGGATACTGCAGCTAAATGAACTTGATGAAACCAGACAAGATTCTCTACAGAGGACTACACTTATTCAAGAACAAAGGACCAAATGGAATGACAAGTATATAAATAAGAAATCTTCTTAGTCTGGTGATTGGGCCCTTCTATATGATAGTAGGTTCAAGAGTTTTAAAGGTAAGTTGTCCACTTGATGGTTGGGAACTTATGAAGTAGACACGGTTTATGACAATGGTTCAGTAAATATAAAGAATATTGATGAAGATTAGACCTCCTTTATTGTGAATGGGAATCGATTGAAAGTCCATCATAAGCCTTTGTCTAAAGAGGATTTTACCAAACAAGTTCTTCAGGATTCTGAAATTCAATTGGTAAGCAAGAGGGGTTCTTCTCCTGTTGAACCACCACTGTAAGTTTCTATTATGTGATTTGATTTAATTTTGTACATACATGTATATATAGGTGTGTGTTAGGTAGTGATTCTTTTGTGGTGTTACTAACAAAGGCATAAGTTGATTATGTTCTCATGTAGATAAGCAATAAAGAGGACGTTTTCCATAGGTGAGTTTATTCCTTTACCCAACCCTGGTATATTACTCATGGGAAAGGATCCAAAAGGAGTTTTGTTTAAGTTTTTCAGACTCCTAAAAATTGAAAACATCGGCAAGCACTAACTCACCTAGGCTCGAGAAAAATCCACAGGTAAGTATAAGGAGTTTTATTTAAGTTGTTTAGACTCCTAAAAATTGAAAAAAAAAATGGCGAGCACTAACTGACTTGGGATCGAGAAAAATCCACAGGACGGTATAAGGAGTTTTCTTTAAGTTTTTCATAATCCTAAAAATTGAAAATACCAGTGAGCATTAACTTATCTGGGCTCGAGAACAATCCATGGGACAATAGTAATTGGAATCTTGTTTTCAATAAAATGGGAGTGGCAAAGAAAACAATGGTTTGTTTGGTTCCAAAAAGAGGAGGTTATGCACCTCTAAAGGAGGATGTCCAGCTGCAGTTTCCTTCTTGTTACAGAGCTTGGAGCCCAATCATTGAATTCGTTTGCCTCATTTTTTTACTCCCACTGCAATTTTAGAGTTTCTCTACCAGTGTGTTGTTTTGAAGATGCTAGTAGTCACTACAAAATGCAGCCTACAAAGTTCCAGTATACAGAATACGCCACCAGGTACCTTATCCAATTTTCATTGGGTACTGGAATAAAATTATGTGGTAATCCAGTACTAGATAAAATCTATGTGTTTTTATGGTACTAGATAACATCTCTATGTTGTTCCAATACTGCAAATATTCGCCTCTGGGTTCATCCAGTACTGGACAAGTCTTTGTGTTTTTCAAATACTACAACAGTATCACCTATGTGTTCATCTGGTACTGACAAAACTCTCTGCATCGGTCCGGTACTTAAACAAATCTTCTATATTGGTCTGGTACTAAAATGATAGTATTATGGTGATCCAGTACTGAATTTGTGCTCTGATATTGACGAAGAGGATTTTGGTAACATTGCTCTTGATATAGATTCGATGGTTCAAATGAATTCCAAGGTAATATAAAGGTACGGACTCAATGTTTATTCCTTTTTATTAAAAATCACACGATTTTTTCATTTTACATATGGTTACCCTCATATTCCCTTGTAATTTTGAATCACTAAACCTCCATATCATTATTTTTCGAAGTTCTTCATGATTTCCCTAGTTTCAAAATAAATGCTAATGTACATGACTCTCTTCATAAGGTGATCATCCAGTTTGACATATCTTGTCAAAAGTTTATGTCTATATGATGACAAAAATATGATTACACCACTTCCTATGAACTCATGTTGTTTAAACTTACGACGTCAAAACCTACCTAATGATGAGTTTTGGCCACATCACCCACATTCATCGTAATCATTGTGGAAACCAGTAAGAAAGGGATGTAATGCTACTTGTGGGTATGATCGTCACCTTATCCGTGAACACGATCTTGAGGCATGATTTCTGACTTCTTTCTTACCTCGCTATCATTATAAAGAATTGATCGTTGCCCTCTCGATTTCCTTATATACGCTCTTCTGGATGGCTTCGCCATACAGATGAGCGTTAAGTAACCATTTTTTATGTTATATAGCACTCAATCCACTCCTACTGTCCCATTACTCTACCTCCATCACCCTGTTCTCGTAAGTGTTACGTCCAGTACCAAACCCCCACCTAAGCTTTGTTGCCCATATTTGTTTTAAAACCCATTTTTAAGCTATCATGGGGGTTGACAGGAATGAACCAGTGTTTCATATGTACAGAGAGATGAAGGAGTATAAAGCTTGCAAAGAAAAATTTGAAAATGTCGGATGGTTTCCCTTCTTGGAAACATTTAGAGGACATTTAGATGTTGGATATAGCGCCTTCGTCCAAAGTTATGATGGGGAGAGTGTTCAGTTGGGGGACCTGAAATTAACAATTATTGAAGCTACCATAACCAAGGCGACCAGGTTACCTTCCACTGGAGAGAATTATTTCAAAGGCATCATCATGGATAGAGGCATATATCAAAAATTATTGAAACCAGAGCACCTGGACCTAGATTGGCCGAAAGGTATCTCCAGAGGCTGGATCAAAGAGGAATATTTCACAATGCTTGTCTTCTTGTATAAATTTTTAACTTGCGAAGGGAGGTATGCAGTAACCTTTCTTTATAATTTAAGGTTTTTATTTCATTTTGAGGGAGGCCCATATATAGAATTTCCATGTTTCATGTGGATGAGTCTGAACAATATGGTGAAGGGTGTTAAGTGTGCATCCAAGAATTGGGAAAACGGGACATTAGTTGGAAGAAATTTCGAACAAAATTTTTGTCTCACTAGACTTCTAAGTCTATAGAAGGGAGTATGGGAACATAGTAAAGGATCATATAGGAAGAAGGGAGATAATAGAAAGAAAAGACAAAAAAATAGTAAAGTAATGGATCTTGTTGGCCCTAGCTCACCGCAATTTGTAAGTAAATTGAATAAAGAAAAGTCAACAGTTTTAGAAGAACAACCTGCACTTGTGGTGGCACAATCATCCAATATCAAGAACATTCAACCAGAATTGCTCACGAAAAGTAAAACTCAAATCAGTACGAAAAGGAAGAAGAAACAAAGGTCTAGGAATGATGTTGGGAAAATTGTAGATATTGTCCCCAAGGTAATTATTGAAGCATCTCATGAGCAGGCTGGGGAAATTACAGAAAACATTCCAGAAGGAGTTCTTGAAGAACCTCAAGAACATGTTTGCAAAATTGCAAAGAATACTCCAGAAGCGATTGTTAAAATGCCTAAAAAAAAAGATGGAGAAGCAGAAAAGACTCCTGAATTGAGAGTCAAACGCAAGAATAAATGTAGAGACAATGAAGGTAGTACTATAGCACAATCCTCTAGCAGGAAGACCAGGAGTACACAAGATGAACAAGTTCCAGTCCCTACATCCAATCCCTCTAGCAGGAATACCAGGAGAACACCAGAGGAAAAATTTCCATCCCCTACATCCAAGCCCTCTGATAGAAAGACAAGGAGCGCAAAAAAACAGAACAAGTTCCAGTCTCCCCACCTAAGCCCTCTAGAGGAAAAGTGAAGAAGGAACAGGACAAGAAAAGTCCAGTACCTAGTTATAAGCTTAAAATGAAGAGGAGGATATTGTTTAAAGAAGAAATCCATGTTCGTCTGAGCACACCCGCGGAAGTTCCAGGCCCAGGATGAAGAACCACTCAGAGCATGGTTAAGCAGAGGCCAATTCTTCATGTCCCTTTGTTTGCAGAAGATCCATTGGACATTCCAACTTCACCAGAGTAAGACAAAATGCATGTAGAGACTATTAGTGAAGCAAAGGAATCAATGAAAAAAACACTCAAGGACTTAAGGAGATAATTTGAAGCCAGGGAAGAAATAATAGAGAAATCAGTTCAAAAACCAGTTAACTCTCTGACCAAACATCAGTTGGAAGTAAAAGTTAAAAATCTTACAAAATAGAATGCAGGGTTGAAGAAATAAATAGAAGAGTATAAAGTGTTGGATAGGCATTTAAAGAAAGAGAACGCACAGCTAAAAGAGAATAATTGCATACTACAGGAAGAGCATGATGAAGTCTCTACCAAGTTGAACAAAGTTTTGTGCCTAGTATAGTATACATGAGTCATTAAGAGGGAGCTAAAGGATGAGGCTTCATGGATGGAAATCTTAAAAAAAGGCAGCTAATGTTCAAGAAACATAGAAGATCAATACCAGTTTTGAAATTTTGAAGACTGATTCAGCAATTTTGCATGGAGACATGCAATGACTTAGACATGGTGGAAATGTTGAGCCTCCTTTTTTTCACCTCTAATTGCCTTATCTTTCCTATATCCTAACCAATTTTTCCTAATACCGATGCACTTTCTGACTAATTTCCTCACCAGACATTCCCTTTAATCAATTCTTGTGTACCCATGAGGTAACTGATGTTTAATCATAATTTCTAGTGATTTATTAATAATTAGGACTGAATATTTGATGTTCAAATAACTTTCTAATTAATTTGGATGGTTCAAGAAAACTTCAAGCTAACATTTTATGTTGCTAATATCATTCGGTACTCATTGTTGGGATCGTCTCGTACTCGTCGCTGAGGTCGTACAGTACTAATTCTTGAGGTCATTCGGTACCCATTTATTACGATCGTCTGGTACCTATTTTGAATTCCCAGGCTTAACTGTTGGAACAAGATTGTTATCAATGAGTTCAAGCCATTTTTTTGGTTCGAACATTCTCTGTTCATTGGAGGACACAATACATTTCATCACTCATGCACTTCATGTCATGAGGATGAAATCATTTCCTTAAGAATCGTTATATCATCCAATTGAAAATATTATACAAACATTTTATGTTATCTTTAGACTTGGGTTGTAACGATTGCTTCCCTTTAAAAGAGAGAGCCTCGCAGATGATAGGATATAGAGAGAAATAAAGAAAAGCACAGTTATGTTGTAAGTTTTGTTCTGGAACGACTGTGAATTATATCTCCATTTTTATGAAGCAATGATATAACTTTTTTTAATAGATTATATGTTTGTGTTTAAAACTTCCCTACTATAAGTTATCTTAAGATCTACCTTGTTGGTACGGCAAGGGCCCACCGACCCAACTAAGTTAAGTCTCTTTGTAATTAATTGTGAATATGATTATGATTTCCTGTGTGTGTGAACAAAGTACTTTCATATTTCGATTACAACACTTAATTCCTTTTTCAATGATGCATTTGGTAGCAGGTCTTCTGGATGTATGTTAATTTTGAAGAAGAGAGAGTTGTGTATATGATATTTATGAGTAATGGTTTGATATCTTTGTGTGAGTAGTCGAGGACAATTATTCACTTTAAGTGCTTTAACGTTTTGTCTAGACAAATGCTATAGTGTTGTTTTCATTATGCATATCTAAGAATGGTTTGGATCTCTATCTTTCATTGTACATGAACCTGTAATGGAGCATCCTACTATACTTAGCTTTATTTCCTATAATTAATTAGGTTTCACTTTGCATATACATGTACAATTAAGACCTCCATCTCTCACATAAATGTACTTATAATGGAGTGTTTATACCCTGCCTGGTATCTCTTTTAGCTCAGTTAGAATGTTAATGAGTGATTGTATGGTTGTTCCAAGAGATAGAATCATAGCCCATCTCTATATTTCATGAGCCAACAATGAGCAAATCCATCCCCTGAACAAGAATTCTGAGTTATACATTTGTTGATCAATTTTTATTTTTGAATTTTGAATTGTATGTGTGGAGTGTTATTTGAAAGGTGTGAAATGGAGTGTTTAGTTTCATAAGTAGTTTCTTACATAGACTATTCTTAGCAGACATAGACAATTATCTGTTATTGGTACATACAATACATCAACTCTATTGATTACGAAACCAGATTGACATATTAAATGATTGCAATTTATTGAACATATAATTGCACCAACATATGCACCAGTCAATGGAGATTCATTTCCTAGTAAATGTTAGTTCTTGTCCACTTCTAGGATCCCTAAAAATAGACAATATTTGTTGTTTTGAAATGCCCATTTCTTTGACTTGGTTTCTTTCCAAACTAGTGCTATAGTACTCATACATTTTTTCCCTATAATAAGAAATAGAGGTCAATTTCCCTTGGGTTCTTGCAATGGACTGCACAATGATGTCCAATGAAGTGGCCAAGGAGACTATTCTAGGCTCTCTAGTCTCCCTTAATTGTTCCTCAAGGGTTCGTAATATAACAAAACCCTCATCAATTTTAGTATTTACATTGTGTGGTGGTGGTGGGTTGGGGTTTTGATATTCTTGGTTTTCTTGTGAGGTTTAACTTGTCTTGGGGTTCCATTGTATTATATATGCTACAATTTAAAATCCATGGCATGTAAATTAGGTTCCTTTTTTATCTAAAATAAAAAATTAGATTTTTTTTTTTGAATTTAGATTATTGGGAGAAAATTACTAAATTGGGATTAAAATTAAAAAAAAATGTAACGTACCTAGACATGGTGGCCCCCTCCTCCCTTTCTTCCTCTTCTCTATCTCCACTATCGCTTCCCAATGAGAGAAGTGTGAGCGTGATTTTGGCATAAATGGTGCTTAGGCCCTTAATATATTTTTATCAGTAAGACTGTGTGCATGGTCTTAAGACCATGCACGTGCTCTTATGATCGCTCATGTGGTTTTTCCACTAAACCTATGTGGCAATGTACGTGGAGGTTCCTACAAGTGCGCGTTAGTAATCATGCCATTGCCACTTTTTCGGCCACCAATTTCTTGCACTCACCCATAATTTATTATAGGAAACCATTTAGAAGGAATTTACCAATCCTAGTGGTAGTCCCACACTACTTCAAATATCTACATGAAACTAAATGAGGAATAATCCACCAATGACACATTGGGACACATTACCACATGGGACACATAGTGGTCAGGAATTAAGAAGACATTTTTATCCTCTGGGTTATTTGTCAAACTTGATGTGTAGGTGATTGCAACTATGAAAATATCAGGGAAAAAGTATATAGTAATACATATAGGTTTTCACCAATCTTTGACTCCAACTCTAGATCTAGGATTGTAAATACGTCCTTGTTCTTAAATTTAATTATGGCTTGTTAAATATTTTTTGTAAAAGAGTAGCACTATTTAAGAGGACTACCTTAGACCAATATTTTTTCCATATCCTTCTTCTGGAATGAAAATTAGATAAATGACATTTTTTCATTCACTTTCATAACCCTAACTCTAACACAACACCCTTCCTCCTACAACTACTCATTCCCCTACATGCCACCTCCAACACATCCTTCTAATCTCCCTGGTAGTAATGCTACCTCTTCTCATCCAACAAAAAGGTGTCACTATCATAAAACATAGAACCAAAATGTTGCAAATTGTAAACCTTTACAACATCAAGTCATGTCCAAAACATTATACATTAAGGAGAAATCATTTGGGTACTTTGACTCACCTCCTTCCTATGATCCTTCTCCTCAATTTGAAATCGCCCCTCTTTCTAACCCCATGGAATTAGATCCATCCTTAATATTAATGGACAAAGAACATTTTGCATCACCTTCAACTCTTGTTTTTACTTACAATTATGAAATCCAAGATCAACTTTTCACCATCATCCTTTCTAATGGAAACCAAAATAACCTTATTTCCCATCATTTTTTTCAACTGTTTATAGCTTCCCACTACCCCACACCTCTCTCCTTATCAGTTGGGTTGGGTAAAATAATACAACCCTTAACTACTCATTAATAAACATTGTACAATCACTGTTTCCATAAGACATTTATGAGACATGGTTGAATGTGATGCCTCTCCCCATGACTATTCCAATTTAATCTTGGAAATCCTATATTAGAAGCACTAAATTTTATTCTACAACACTGGTTTGAACACCTATAACCTCTTTAAACATGAAAAAACATACAAAATCCCTTTTGTTTCCATACATTTACCCTACCTTTCCAAAACCCAACAAGTCATATTACATAAATATCCATCTCTCTCAATTTTCCCTCACATCTACACACCACAGTCAATCACTCTATCCCTCTTCTAGACCTCCCAACTGGTACAATCTCGGCCCCATCCTTCCATACCAATGGATTTTCAAGAATATTTTATTTTCCCCATGCCCAAGCTTTCATTTTACTCTCTCTCCATCCCTCTACCTCACACCTTCCTTCCCCTAGTGCTCTTTGTGTATATAATTGCAATATCTACAACATCTACACTAGATTCTACATTGAACACTTCTCTTGTATGAGATAGTGTATTCATCGGAATGAATGCTCGACTACTATAGTTTTGTAGAAAACAGTTACCCTAATTATTATTTCTCATTAGCTACAAGTTTTATGATTTGTCTCCTTACAAACTACTTTTTTTGGACCTTCAACACTCTAATCATATCAACAACAATACAATGTTTTTTCCTACAAAACCAATAGTTCCTTAACATTCCCTTATTACTTCGGTAGAGATATACCACATCCACATGACACCTCATCCAACTCTTACAACACATCCCTTGTACAGTTTGAACAAGTTCCGTGATCCCTCAATACAACTCAACCAAGAAAATTGACATTCTCTTTCCATTACAGCATCCTTGGAAGAAAATATTGCTAGCACTCTAGTGGACTCTACCATAGAGTCTTGATCTAGTACCCAACCTTATCAATGGAGTCTATAATGAGATATACACTACCTATTGCACTTGTTTTCTACTTAGGTTTATAGTAAAACTATGCCTACAAGTATTCATAATTTTCTACAGGAGGCATGACCTATGAATTTGGGAAAACAAAATGTGTTATTCATCACTATCAATTGTCCCAATGAGGAATCGTTTTTCATTCCCATAGGGCATAGTTCATATTTTCATTTCACTTATGGGTTGAGACTTTTCATGTGGAGGAATCCCTCTATCCACATATTTATCACTTATGGCCCAACAAATTCTTTGAACCCAAGGTTCCACCTTATTCTAGCATTGACATACATAAGCAATATCCAATGGGAAAATCTTTCTCATTGAAGAGGAATTTTTCTTCCAACATGTTTCTTTCCCATAGAAATTTCCATATACTTGGAAAAAAACACTACATCTCATAACTTCCAATATATTCTTCAACTCTTAAATCTATATTACTACCAATTTTCTCTTAGAACCTCTTCTTTATCATAATCCCACCATTTCACCACAAAGAATCATAGGTTTTCTTACTCCAGATCGAGAATATATGGGCATAGTGAGATGGCCTTTAGACATATGGAAAGTCTTTTGTATATTTTAATCTTGTATAATATATTACTTCAAACAAATTTTCAGTAAAAGAAAAGAAAAGATAGAATGGAAAATACACACATTACACAGAGATTTTTCCTCTGGAAACCCAAACTGGGAAAACCAACATATTCTATATTCATTCATAGTGATACATTGTTTACAATACAATATACATATAGGATCCAATGACATCCAAAACCCTAACCCAATGACATGGATTAGTCAACAACCCTAATTCCTTAACCGGAAATACAAAACCATCGGCAAAAACTATGTGCCGAAAAACCGCCCAACAATGGACATGAAAATCGAGGGAAAATGCGACACATTTCCCGAGGTAAAAAAAATTCTGGGGAGCGCTACCCCCAAACCCCTACACACCTGGCGCAATGTATCAGCCACTAGAGCTATTCGTGCAAAGAATATAACACATACCCAACATTCTCCCACTTGTTGTTTTCTTTGCATACAGGGGGTTACAGGTTTACATAGTCAACAATCCAGGGAAACAATGCCCATGGATCCTCTACACCAAGAGAACTTTTCAGTGCTCACATATTTTGTTAATGAATCTGAAACATTCTTCAAATTGTCCACCTTCATCAACAACACTTTCTTTTCTTCAACCATGTCTCTCACAAAGTGATATTGAATATCGATATGCTTTCACTTTGAATGATAAGTTGGGTTCTTTGCCAGAAAAACTGCACTCTAATTGTCACAATATATCCTTACAAATTATTGTACCAACCCAATACCTAAACAAAATCTTTGTAACCATACGTCTTCCTTACTTGCATGAGTGGTTTCCATGTATTCAAATTCTGTAGTTGAAAGTGACACTACAACCTGTCTTTTTCTCATCCAATTGATTGCTCCTCCAAACATGTTAAACAGATACCCTCTTGTAGATCTCCTACAATCCATATCTCCAACTCAGTCTACATCCACAAATCCATGTATGTCCAACACTTTGTCCAATCCTGGTCTTCCTTGGTAGCACAATCCATAGCTAGAAGTTCCATGCAAATACCTAAAAACTCTTTTTACTATTGTTCAATGCTCCTTCCCTCGTTTTGACATATACCTTCTCAAAACTCCCATTGCATGTGCAATGTCTGGTCTAGTACAGACCATTGCATACATCAAACTACCAACTACACTCGCATAAGGAACCTGAGACATGTCATCCTCCTCTTCCTATGTCTTGGGACACTGATCCACAAATAACTTTACACCAGTAGGAATAGGGACCTTGACCAGTTTACATTCTTGCATATTAAAACTCTGCAATATTGTCTTGACATATTTTCTCTGATTTAACCAAAGTTTTCTCTTTTTCTCGTCTTTTTTAATTTCCATGCCCAAAATGAAATTTGAAGCCCCGAGATACTTCATGTCAAATTTAGAGGACAGATGATTTTTCACATCCTAGATAATCTCCTTGTTGTTTCCTATCAACAACATGTCATCCAGATACAAGACCAAATAAATCAAATTATCACCAATTAATTTAAAGTACACACAGTGATCCTCTTTGCTTCTTATGAAACCAAGTACCATCATTTAAGTATCAAATTTTTTATACCACATCCTTGGTGATTGTTTTAAACCATACAGGAACTTTTTCAACTTGCATACCAGCGCCTTCTTTCCCTTCACAACAAATCCTTCTGGCTGCTTCATATAGATTTCTTCTTCCAGATCCCTATGTAGGAATGTTGTCTTCACATCCATCTATTCTACTTCAAAATAAAATGCAACGGTAATAGATAACAAAAATATTATAGAAGTTAACTTGGAAACAGGAGAAAAAATATCACCATAATCAATTCCCTCAACCTGGGAATAAGCCTTTGCTACTAACTGATTTTTGTAGTTCTCCACTTTTCCTTCTGCATTTAGCTTTTTTTTAAATACCCATTTTCTGGCAATGGGATTTCTTCCTGTCGACAACTCCACTAGATCCCAAGCCTCATTCTTATCCATGGTTTTCATTTCTTCATCCATGGCCTTTTTCCAGAGCTTTCCATCTTTTGAATCCACTGCCTCCCTGACAGTTCTAGAATGATCATCAGTAATAAAAAAAGAAAAATTTGAATGGAAATCAGATGCAGTATACCTTTCTGGTATCCTTATTTCTTAAACATATCTCCTCAATACTGTAGTATGAGGATATTCTTCTTCTATAGAGTCTGATTCATCATCCTTTAAATCAAACTCTATTTTCTATGGTTCTTACTTACTTGGTAAAACTTCTTGTTTAACAACATCCTTCATTTCTCTAAATACCACATCTCGGTTATACACAACCTTCTTAGTTTCTGGGTTCCAAAGCTCATAACCTTTGAGACCGTCTTTATACCCAATAAATATACACTTTTCAACCTTCTTATCTAGCTCACTCCTATTTTCTTTTGGAACATGAACATAGGCCTCACATCCAAATACCTTGAGATGTGTGAGAGAAGGTTTCTTACCAGTCCATACCTCTTATGGAGTCTTTTCATCCAACACTGATGAGGGTGATGTGTTGACCAGGTAACATGTAGTACCCACTACCTCTGCCCATAATTAGTGCCCTAACATGGCACCACTGAGCATGCACCTTTCTTTTTCCATCAGCGTCTTGTTCATCCTTTCTACAACTCCATTTTGTTGAGGTGTATATGGATTAGTCTTCTGCCTTTCTATATTTCACTTCTTACATAATTCTTCAAATTCATTCTCACAGAACTCTTCGCCATTATGTGTCCTCAACACCTTAATTATTTTATTTATTTGACCCCAAACAAGAGCCTTAAACTATTTAAACCTGTCAAAGACTTCAGATTTATTCGTGAGGAAATATATCCAAGTATTCCTCAAGAATTCATCTATAAATGAGACATAGTACACATTTTTTCCCAATGATGGAACCGACATGGCTCCAAACACATCACTGTGAACTAGCTTTAAATTTCCTTTTTCCTTCATTGCACCAAAGGGGAATCTTACCCGATTATGCTTCCCATATACAAAAAGTTCACAGAAATAAAAATCCAGAGAGCAGTTAGACATACCTTCAACCATATTTTTATCGTGTAGTAGTCAAAGACCCTTCTCTCCGATATGCACCAGTCTTTGATGCCACAGCATAACCTTTTCTCCAAATATTGTAGGAGTTCTTTCTTCTTCAACTCCAATATCAGGAACAATGGAACTATTACACCCATCACTAATAGTGCTTCCTTGTAGCTTATACAGAGTTCAAAATCAAACTCCCTTCAACAGCATCATTGCTCCTCGAAACATCTTGCAGGTTTCCTTTTCAAATATTTTTTTTACCCTTGCATCGTCCATTTTTCTTATAGAAATCAAATTTTTGGCCAATCCTGGGATGTGCAGAACACCAGGTAGTTTTCTAATCCTTCCATCTATGATCCTCAACTTGACTTTTCCTCGACCTATGATTCTGGTTGCTGAGTCAACACCTAGGAAAACATTACCTCCACCGTACCTTTCATATTCACATAACCACTCCTTGTGGGGAGTCTTATGAAAGGATGCACATGAGTCAACCAACCATGCCTCGTGATCTGCATGTGTGCTTGAAGAACCCAAGTACTCATCCCCTCCTTCTTCCTTGGAGGTATTTTCTTTTGTAGAAGGAGATTCTTCGAATCCCTTATTTTTCTCAACTTTGGATTTGAATTGCTTCTTGTAATGCCTTTATTTTCCACATCTCCAATGTACCTTTACAAAATTTTCAAGAGACTTATATATTCCCTTAGACTTAGATCTCCCACTTGAGGACTTAGATCTATTTCTTTCCTGGGAGCGTCCTCTTGCAAATAATGCAATTGTGATATGTTCTTCCATGTTCTTCCATCTCATCTCCTTTGACAACAAGGATGAGACCACTTCATCAAACTTTGAGGTAGTTGTATTACTACCTATGGCCACAACCAGACTATCCCAATATTATGGTAAAGAGCATAGTAAATCGATACACTTATCTTTATCTGAAATTTTAATCTCAACAGATACTAACTGACTTACCATAGTATTGAAGGATTTCAAATGCTTGGCCACCGAGTCTCCATCTCTCATATTCATGTTATACAACCTCTTTCTCAAGAATAGTTCATTTACTAGGGACTTAGACTGATACAACTTCCCCAACTTATCCCATAAATCTTTGGTTGTAGCTTCCTTTGACAGATTCAGTAATATTGAATCTGAGAGACACAACCGGATTGTGAAATTCGCCTTTCGATCCAAATTTTTCCAGTCGTTTGCTAAATTTCCTGTAGGTGAAGTACCTAGATCCACCACGATCTATTGATATCTATTCACCAAAAGATCTTCCATCTTGAGCTTCCACAACGCAAAAATTTTCCCATCAAACTTCTCGATCTCCATTTTCGAACTGCTCACCATTTCTTTTCACCTGAAAAATCAATGCCACAAATCTCCCACTGTAACAAGGATTAGCATTGTCTCAAACCAAACCCTTGACCACAAAGGCATCCCCCTGAAGCCAACAAAGCTATGATACCAAATGTATATTTTAACCTTGTACAATGTTTTACTACAAATAAATTTTCAGTAAAAGAAAAGAAAAGATACAACGGAAAATACACACATTACATAGATATTTTTCCCCTGCAAACCCAAACTGGGAAAACCAACATATTTTATATTCATTCATAGTGATACATTGTTTACAATACAATATACATATAGGCGTCAGTGACATCCAAAACCTTAACCCAATGACCTGGATTAGTCAACAAACCTAATTCCTTAACCGGAAATAGAAAACCATCGGAAAAAACCATGTGCCGAAAAATTTCCCAACAATGGACACGAAAATTGAGGCGACAACAAAAACAAGGCAAAAATGCAACACGTTTATCGAGGAAAAAAATTCTCAAGGGTGTTTCCCCCGAACCCCCCTATACCACCAAAGGGGGGGGCTAGCCCACCCCCCCCCCCAACCCCCTGTGCACGGCCGATGCAATGTAGCAGCCACTAGGGCTAGTCGTGCAAAGAATATAACAGATACCCAACATCTTTTGCATTCATTCTTACCCATATATGTGTTAAGTATTTCAGAAATTATTTCTCTTGTACATTTCGACACTTACATTGTTTCGCTTGATCGTGGGTTCATACGTCATTTTATTTCTTGTTACAAACTTCTGCCACCTACAAAATGAACCATTGTGTTCCACCATATCCTTTTTGCACCAATAATTAGTCTCTTTTTGTGTTTCTCACGGGTTTTTCACTTCTTCACATTCAAGTCTGAAGCTATGTATTTACAAAAATATACCACCATCTTCCATGATCCTCATCTTGCACCATACTTATAATTTTTTTCCAATGTTTATTGTGGGTATGTGTCACTCACCTGATTCACTTTGTTTTCATCATGACAGATCCAACCAACCGATTTATGTTACTTAGTCATTTTATCAAGTCTTTTTCTCTCTCTCAATATCTCAATATTTTGTTGATTTTCGATTTCACCACAGGTTTGTGGGTCATATTTCTTCAAAACTCTTTCCCCTCACATTCGACCAATGCAGTCTCATACGTGTCCATTTCTTTAGTTTTCACAGTGAGTTTGCGGGCCTGTGGGTTTTCGTTTCCTCTAATATCTCTAGACACGCATGTGATCCTCCGTAATACATGTCTCATATTATCACTTTCCCCAAAGTACATTTAATGCTAATCTTATGGAAAATGAAAAGTGATTAAAATATTAAAAGGTTGTTATTAATGGTAGACTTCTCGAGACAATTCTCCATCAATTCAAATTTAATTCACATTAATATTTCCTTCAAAAGAAGAGATTCAATTCATATTATGGTAAAAGGGATTACTTTGAAATTAAAATTCTAAAGTGATTGTACATTAGTCTGCCAACTTCATCAAGTACGACAACGAGAAGAAGAGAACAATTTTACGGAGATACTCTAAACCTATTTGAGCGGGAGAATTAGAGATTCCTTTGTTCAATATCATACTACTATTATTCATCACTACCACTACAATAAATGAATTTGAACAAAGCTTGGACATTAGGTATTACCTTAGCAGTTTGTGTACCAGAAGTTTTCAACTCCAAAGAAATAGTTTCCTGGTGCATGGAAAAATACGATAAAGATCGGAGGATAATTCAAATTCAAGGAGAAAATACCATTTATCTAGCACCATCAATATTTAATAATATGTTGAAACTCCCAGAGACAACAATTACATTCAAAGGAGATGAGGCCAAGAATTTTCTTAAAGAAACGAGCAACATACTGGAGCTTTTGCAAGAATATCTTGAGGACCTGGAAATGATGCCAGAAGACTTATCCAATATCTAGGTCAGTTTGTTAAAAAAATATTATCAAGAAATAACATGGATTTTCTCTAGAGTAGCAGTTCAAGAGTCTACAACCATCATTCCCCGATTATATCTGTACATTTTACATTTATAGTGCATGAAAAAGTGATTTTCGATTGGGAAAAGATCATTTATAGAGAGATATCTTTTCAATTATCAAATTTCAAAAAGAATAAGAAATTTTATATGTCTTCATACTTAATATTTGTTGTCACATACTATCATGTCTTCTAGTATAAATGTGGTATCCATCCCTATGAAAAAAGAAGGTTAGATATTATTTTTATGAAGTTCATAATGAATTTCCTTCTTCCTTCAAAAAACTTATGTTTGGCTTGAAAACATCAATATTATCTTTGGAAGAAGTGACTTTCCTGGTGTTGGAATACTGATAGGGCAGGTGAATCAGTATGAGAACATTATTATCCATTTTTAACAAAAATATGTAATAATTAATATCATCAACAATATATCATCAATATATCATGAGCGATATAAATCAACATAGCATAATAAACATCCATGGAAACACAGTACACTAGAATTTACGTGGAAACCTAAATAGGAGAAAACCACTTAATGTTTTTCTTAAATATCAAAATAATACATTCATTGAAACCACCAACTTCCAAATTATCTAGTTTCAAATGGAACAAGGACACAATCCCCTATTTACAAGATCCAACCTGAAGGAAGCTACAACTCCATGAATTCTCTGTCTCCAACCATAAGGAGGCTACAACCCCCTGATTCTCAAGCTCCAACCTGAAGGAAGCTTCAACTCCCTATGTTCTCTGTCACCAACCGGAAGGAGGCTATGACCCCATTTCCTTGCCCCATCCTCCTGCCCTAATATATAAATGTAGACCAATTGTCACTACCACAAACATTTCCACTATCACTGTCACTGTCATTGCCACCATCACTAACACATCAACTTGTAACCTGTCACATCAACCTGTAATTGTCACTATACCACCAATATGTACCAAATCATCAACATGATCTATACCAAAACCTATACCATATAACCCATCAAATGTGTACCAACATGCATCAATCATGTATCATAAGATATGCCAAATGTAGATACCATAACATCAATGATGGTTAGCTAATCATGTATAAAATCATATACCATGTACTGGAGAATCAACCATGTATAGAACCGGTACCATATACCATAGAATAGATTTGTACCATATCATCAATGAAATTTCGCAAGGAACCAGAGCATGTGCCTCATGCATATGCCACCATACATCATGTATATACCTCAACCATACATCTACAAAACAATCACATAAGCATACATATACCTTTGTAGTTGATCGGATACACAATAGTGATGACCTTGAAGCTTTCCCTTGTCTTCAAGGACCTAGTACAAACATGTCCCCCAAATTTGTCTTTTCCTCGCAGGACTAAGACATGATGTCACACGGGCCTTCGCATGGCAATCATTGTGCAACCGGCATGGATGCCTCACGAGACACTAGCAGTATGACCTGTGGGGGTCAACTAAACTAGGGTTTCCTCAAAAATATTCACTCTTCTCTACAACCCTGAAACTACCGCACTTCTCACTTGTTGCTACCTCAGATTTCATCGTCGAAAAACATGCCAATAGCTCATTAGTTCACTAGAATATGTTCAATAGAATAAGTGAGTGAATGTGCTTGTGAATGACTCCTTGAGGTTTATTTTTACTTTTTTGGGTAACCTCTTTCCTTAATATTAGGGGCTTCTTAGCTTTATTGTTACAACCACTTTACCCTTTCATTAAAGACTTGTAACCAGCTAGGGGCTTCTTGACCATTCTTTGGGGCTTCTAACTTCACAAGGCCATAACTCCTCAAGCGTGAGGAACTGCATGGCATACCACATGTTAGTGCCAGAAGTTGCCCCTAGACTGCTATAGGGTCAAGCCTAGCACATCTTCRGTTATTGCAATAATTTTATAAATAAGGATGTGTTTGGGTTTTGAAAGAAGGTGTATCGGGTAGATGGGGAGAGAAAGAAAAAGAGAAACGGGCTAAATTTCGATCAGTAAAAACACCATTGTGCATGGAGTCAAGTAAACACCTTGTTGATCAGAGGCAATCAAATTGTATATCAGATAAGACGTTTATATGTAAATGGGTAGAAGAATAGGGAATAAACGAAAAGTAGAACACCTCATCAAACCAAGATTCTCTTTGTCAAATGGATGCAACGATACTTGAAACAAAACACACGGATGATAGGCAATCATGGAAAAATCTTTACCACTCGGGAATCTATCATCCATGAGTAGCCATTGATTCTCAATGTATGTAATTCGTTCAAGTAAGACAAAAGATAGAATGTAAAACAAGGAAGATGGAAAAACAGTGTTTAGACAAGAAAATCACAACCTAATAAAACAAATGTCATATATCCCCAATGTCAGAAGCGATTACAGAAATGCAATGCGTTCAGGCTTACAATAACTCAGACTGGATGTTATTTCATAAATATCTTCTTAAGCCTTACCCTCACATGCCTCTTCTCCTCTTGGGTCTCCCTTCCTTGGGCCTTGGCCTCCCTTCCTTTTTACAAGAGTCTGGCTTTTTATAAGACAAATGATAATAAATTGTTTTCTGACTTTATGGAAAACAAAATAATAATAAAATCTAAAGTAAACTAAATTGATCCCAAGATGTCTCGAATTGTTGGAAAGTTACTTAAAGAAAATCTGAGATTCTCTACCATCTGTCATGAATGGATTTAGGTTGCCACCAAATGATGATCAATCTGTCAGCTACTTCATAAAATCTGGGATAAACACCTTTTGATCACATATTCCTCAACTGCTTCCTTGAATCTTGGATTTACCTCATTTTGCATTAACCAAATTGTTGCCTAGAAATCATAAAGAAATCTCCATCGAATACTAAATTCGATCTCTAATTCCAACTGTCTATTTGATTGTTGACCTTTAAGCTTGAAAATATGGATCTGATCCTTATTCACTGATTTTGTGCAAGATAATTTGGACTTTTCTGTCAGTTATATCCCTTGAAATCTGGGAATGATCTTCCAACTGTCGATTTTTCTTCTAGAAATGTAGAGAATGATCTATCATGATTTCCATCTCTTACCGATCTGGAACAGGTTGACTTGGTTTCTAAAAAATTTGCCACATGTCTACCAGAAAACTTGGAACTGCTTGCTAATTTTATAAAGACCTTCCACCATCTTTGGCAATTCACTTGAGTTCAACGATTCAATTGTTGTCTTCATAATCGAAGCATCTACACCCTCTATTAGAACCCAATATCCAGCAGGTGCTTGGCTTATATAAATTCGATATCGAGCTTGGTAGACCCACAGTTTAGTTACTTATTTGATTTCCATATCCTCATCATCAACGTTTTCACCTAGATGATCAAGACGCATGTGTACTCCATCCCCTTTTGAAGCACCTGATGGAATAATCTCCAACATTTCTGTGAGTGCCTGAACCACACGAGCATGCTCTGTTGTTGCTAGTGACCAATGTGGTGGCAATATGTTATCCACATTCTTAGCAGTGTCATAAAAAGTGGTTTTTGTACATTAACGGAAGACAATAATTGTTCATTAGATGGCATTATTTCTGCCTTTGGCTCGAAGTATACAGTATGAAGAGCATTAATTAGTGGGTGATCAAACAGCGTAATGATGCAATCTTGGCTAAAACCAACAAGAGGAACCTGATGCTCCAAAGAATATAAAAATGCCTCTTTGCAGATGTCTGGGTCTAAATTTCTATTATAAAGCTCCAGGCCTCGTTTTCCATAAACAAGCAATCCCTTCACGTGACTTGTTGTTGTGATATTGTATGATTAATAACTTGTGATGTGTTGATGCAGGTTCTGGGCACAATGATTGTATGGATATTTTGGGCTTGCTGAACCATCTTTCATAAAAATCATAAGAATTCCTTTGAATAGTCTCCCTAGCACTTGGGTTTAATAACAAACCACACTTTTATTTAAATAACATAAGCAATCTAGATATGGCCCGACAATGAACATGGTGAAGAATTCGAGGATTTTGAAAAGTGATATAATGTTTTATGATGGCGCTGCGAGAATAATACTTTTCCAATAGCGTGCATGTATCTGACACATGTGTTGTTGGAACATAGCACCAAATTAAAGATTATTTTCTCTTGTAGATCAGAGTACTAACATCACCTATCACCGAAAATGGCATGATTAGGAATCTCCATCCATGAGTGAGTTACCTACATTTACACCATCCTTCATGACTTTTTTGTTAAGCCCTAATATTGGCTCATTACCCATTAATTGGGGCATATTAGATTAGTAATGCTATTTTATTTATGTCGGCTTTAGGAAATTAGTTGTAATTATACCTCCTAGTCTCCTATATATACCAAGGAGACATTTTCATTTTGAATCATCTTGTACTTGAACATTTAAGTGGGGTAAAAGGAGGTTGCCCTCTCGAAGAGGCTTATTATCTGAAATTATCTCTTTTT
>ML776658.1:1336709-1368652 GCA_009831015.1 Picea engelmannii | reverse complement strand
CTAGTCTCCTATATATACCAAGGAGACATTTTCATTTTGAATCATCTTGTACTTGAACATTTAAGTGGGGTAAAAGGAGGTTGCCCCCTCGAAGAGGCTTATTATCTGAAATTATCTCTTTTCCAAGGCGTTGAGTACTTTTTATGAGGTTTTTCTATTCTATATTGATATTTGGTTCCTAACATTTTTTCCTTGATCAATTACGGTTTCCATAACCATACCATTAGGGCTACTGAACTTCTTCAAGGGTTGACATCAATGACAAACAATATTTAAAAAATATCCCCCTTTAGAATTGATGGAAACACTGATTGCATGGTATCATTCATGTTCTTTCTCATGCTCCCCCTATGACCATCACTCCCCCTGGGACCATTGCTCCCCCTGTCTCCATGTATCTAGTCGTTCTCTTTGTTTCCATGCATATGTTCTTTCTCTCCCATTTTGACATCAGTGGAAAAGTGTAATTTTTCGTGGGGATGCTCCCCCTATCTACAAACCTCTTCTTTCTCTTCATGGTGCTTCCTCATGTAAATCTATGATATATATGAAAAGCATTCAAAACATTCTTTACTTCTCTTCCCCTGTCTTACTATATCAAAAGTCGTGTGGATAATTGTGGGGCAGAAACTACTCCAAGTTTATGTCGAATATGCTAAAAAATCTCCCTCGAAAGAGGTTTTGTGAAGAAATCTGCAATCTACTCTTTTGTCCCAATATACTCTAGCTTTATGTTCTTCTACGTAGCATGTTCCCGTAGAAAGTGATACTTGATTGGAATGTGTTTCATCTTGGAATGCATCAATGGATTCTTGTAGATATTGATAGCACTAGTTTTTTCATAGAGTATTGAAATGGGATCATCGTACTACACTTTTATATCCTGCAAGGTTTGTTTCATCCAAATAATTTGAGTACAACATGTTGCTGCAATATATTCTGCTTCTGATGTGGACAAAGATATTGATGATTGTCTCTTGCTCAACCATGATACTAAACACTCACCCAAGTAGAAATTTTCTCCACTTGTACTTATTCTTTCATCAATGCTACCGACCCAATCTGCATCTGTGTAGATGACCAAAGATAGATCATTCCCTTTTGGATGCCATAATCCAAAATCTTCTATTGTCTTGAGATATCTGAATATTATCTTTACTGCAATAACATGTGTTTATTTCGGTACTACCTGAAATCTCACAACTTGTCCAACTTCTTGCATCACATTTGATCTTGATGTTGTCACATATATTAATATTCCAATCATTGATCTATAGATTCTATGATCTGCATCCTTAGAATCGCCATCCTTGCTTAACTTGCAGTTGGTTTGCATATGAGTACTCATGGGTTTGAAATCTTCCATTCCAAACTTCTTTAGAATTTGTCTAGTATACTTGGTTTGAGAGATGAAAATACCTTTGTCACATTGACATATCTGTAATCCCAAAAAGAAAGTCAAATCACCAAGAAAATGCATTTTGAACTCATTTTGCATATCTCTGGAAAAATTTTGACTCATCATGGCATCATCACTTCCGAATATGATGTCATCTACATAAACTTCAATTATCAATATGCTATATCAGTCAAATTTTATGTAGATATTGATTTCGACATTGACCTTCCTAAATCCTTGTTGTTGTAGATACATGTCGAGTATTGAATACCATGCTATGGGGGCCTGCTTGAGTCCATAAAATGATTTCTTCGTCCTGCAAACATAGTCTTCCTTTTCTAACATTAGGAATCCTTCTACTGCTCGATGTAGACTTATTCTTCTAATTATCCATTAAGAAAGGTTGACTTGACATCCATTTGACACACCTTGATTCTTTTGGAACATGCATAGGCTAAGATCAATATGATTGTTTCCATCCTTTCAACTGGGGAAAAGGTCTCTTCAAAATATATAACTTCAATCTGAGTGTATCCTTTGCAAACTAACCTTGATTTTTTTCTGGTTACCTGTCCATCCTCATTCAGTTTGTTTCAAAAAAACCACTTTGTACCAATCACATTCTTGTTCTTTGATCTTAGAACTAGTTCCCATGTGTCATTATTATCTATCTAATCCAATTCTTCATCCATAGATTTGATACAGTTTTCATCCTTTTTGGCCTCTTCAAAACTACTTGGTTCAATTGTAGATAACAATGCTAGGTGTTGTTGCTCTGGTGAAATTATTCTTCTTCGAGTTTCAACTCCTGCATCTTTATTCCCAATAATTTGTTCTGCTGGATGATTTTTTGTACTCGTCGACTAGGTGTCTTAGGAGGTATTTGATGCTCATCTTCCTCTTGTTCTGCTTCTCGTTGTTCTTCTTCCTATGCTTCTTCTTCTACTTCTTCTTCTTTTATATCTTCCTCGTCATCATACTCTTCTAATTATTTGCTTCCTTCTTTGTCCTTCCATACATATGTCTCATCAATCGTTACATTTATAATTTCCATGATTATTTTGAGTCTTGGATTGAAGCATTTATATTCTAAGTTTTTTCTTGAATACCCAACTAGTATTCCTTTTTCAACTCAGTAATCAAATTTTCCAAGACTACCATCTTCTCTTTTTATATAACATTTGCTTCCAAATAATCTGAAATGATTCACATTTTTCAGTCTTCCTTTCCATAAATTGTAGGGATTCTTATCATTGTTACTTCTAAGAATTCCTTTGTTTAGGATGTGAACTGTTGTATGAACGACTTGTGCCCAAAATATCTCACTCAACTTGGAATTTTTCAACATGGTTCTGGCCATTTCCTGTACTATTATATTCTTCCTTTCGACAACTCCATTTTGTTGCGGTGTCATGGCTGTCGAGAATTGTCTCTTAATTCCATGTTCACCACATAAATCCATGAATTCCTTTGATGTAAACTATAATCCACTGTCTGATCTCAAACACTTGATTTTAGAATCCATCTTGGTCTCAACCATCTCTTTTTATATCTTGAAGTGTTTGAATTCCTATGACTTCTTCCCGAGAAACTAAACTGCAATCATTGTTGTGTAGTCATCAACTAGTAGCATAAAATATTGTTCTCCATTCAATCCCTTTGTTCTTGTAGGTTCACATAGGTCAGTGTGTACAATCTCCAATGGTTTTGTCATGGAATACTCTTTTATTTTAACTTGGTCCTGGTTTGTTTTCCTTGTAGACAATGCTCACATAGAGTATTTGTTGCTTTGAAATCTTGGGCATTTATTTCACTGTTTCCTTTCTGCTTATTTTGACAAGGTTATCAAAGTTCATGTGACCCATTCTTTTTTTCCAGAGCCAACTTTCATTTTCCTTTCCTAAGCAACATTTTTCCCTTCTAATATCATTTAGGAAATATATGTTGTTTGGAGTTCTTCTAGATGTAGTTTCCAGTTTACCTGATCCTTCTTTTATTATTTCCATTTTTCTAAGTCAAATAAAAGTTTGTGTCCTTGATCACACATTTTACTAACACTCGGAAGATTGTATTTCATATCTTCGACCAGTAGAATATTTTTTTCCTTGGCATATTTTATCCCAAGCTTGATTATTCCTCTACCTATTATTCTGACTGATTTATCATTTCCAAATGAAAATGATCCATCTCGTTCCCTCTTCAGAGTCAGAAACATGTTCTTGTCACCTGTCATATGCTTCAAACAACCATTGTCAACATACCACCCACTTTTATTGTGTTGTGCTTGTAGAGCAAGCGATCATTATTCAGTGTTGATTTGATCTTGCTTTCTTATCCATATCCTTTGTGGTTCCCGTTTATGATTGTTGCTATTCCATTTTGGTTCCTTTGGAGGAACAATCAGTGTACAATCTTTGGCCATGTGTCCAAAATTATTGCACTTGTATCACTCTATTTCATTACTTGGTGAACCAAAACTGTTGTGATTTTAGTTTTGTCCTTCATGTGACTTTCTAGGATAACTATTGTTTGAATGGCCTTCACAGTTTCTTCTGTTCTTGTCATAGGATCTATAGTTTGTATCTTTGTGACTAAAATTCTTAGAATAATAACATAAACCAAGAAAAATAGTTTGATACCTGGATGTAGGGATCTTCTGAATGTTGTTTCTCTTCTGAAGCCTTCTTCTTATTGAGACGTTGTTGATTGTTGGTTCTTTGTTATGAATCTTCTAGGTGTTCCAATTCCTCTATGATTTTATTCTTGAGTGCCTCTAACTATTTCTACATAGGTGCTTTGTTATACTTCATGTTTTGTTGTCTTGGATCTTTAACCTTTCTCAACATGCATCTGGTTGTATCCTAGCTTGGACATGTCATAGTATGGCCTTTGACTACTGATGATATCATCCAATATTTTGGTGCTATTTTGTTGCATATATTTCTTCTAAAGATCTTTTCTTAGGGTAATTATTTTTGCTTCCAAGATTTCAATCATCTTCTCTTTATCTTCTAATTATTTGCTAAGTTTTTCTTTAATCCTTCTGTCTTCTTCTAACTGGATCTTTAACTTCGTGATTATCTGATCAATTTCTTCTGAGTTGGAATTTTGATATCCTTATTTCTTCTTTAACTCTTCCTTCCGTAACTTGTTTTTATTTATTTATTTCCCTAGTTATTCTAAGGAACTGATTAATTATGCTCTGAGACCCGCTTCACGTTCTTCTTCAGAATCTTTGGAATCTTCTTCATCATATTCTACTGCCATGAAGAGTAATCTTTCTAAATAATTGTCACTATAATAATACTCGTATGATGAAGAGTTTTTTTTCTTTGAGTAGAAAATTTTCTTGAAGAATTTATTTTTGTTCTTTCTCTTGTCTCCCTTTTGATTTTTCTTTTTCTTCTTAGGATCTTCTTCTTCATCGCTACCTTTATTCGTAGTATAAGTAAATTTAAAATAAAAATGACAAATACCATCACAATTAAAACATTTCAATGGAAGCATACCTGTGTATTTGTCGGTTCCTCTTTTTAAATTCCTTATGAAGTTTTCCACTTCTTCATCTTCCTCTAAATCATCATTGTAGTTGTAATCTGTTTTTGAATTTTTCTTATTTTGTTTCTTCGTCTTCTTGGATGCTTTGAACGCTACTTCCTTCATGACCGAGTTCTCTTTTTTATCCTCATTTCATAAGCTATGAATTTCCATGTAGCTCATCCATGCTCGAACTATCAATATCTTCTCTTTCTTCCAAGGATGATATATTAGGATCAAATCTCATAGGTAGAGATATTAGAACCTTTTGAACAACCATTGTCTCATCAACTTCTTTTCCTAGTCTTCTAATAGTGTTCATTGTTTCGTCAACTCGTAGAAAGTAGGTTGCAATGTATTCATCTTCCTTCATCTTCAGTTTCTCAAACTTGGCTCTAAGGGTTTGAAGCTTAGCTGCCTTGACATTGGTATCTCCTTTGTAGATATTTTGAAGTTTATCCCAAATATCCTTTTCATTCTTGCAATGCATAGCTTTGAAAAATACCGAATCATCCAAACTTCTCAGCATGTTGCCTTTATCCTTTGAATTTTTTTCGTTGAGTTTCTTTCCATCTTTGTCAGTTGGGGGAGTGGTTGGAGATGCATATCCATCTACTATTGACTACCAAACATCAAATACATGTTCCTGTAAAAAATATTGCATAATTTTACTCCAAAAGGCATAGGTGTGACCATCAAACCTTGGTGCTCCAATATTGGTGTATTCCATGATCTACTTTCAGTGGTTAATCTATTTCTTGAAGGACCTACCCTGATACCAATTGTTGGATTACTAAGGGGGGGTGAATCAATATGAGAAATTTATTATCACTTTTTAACCCCAATATGTAATCATTAATATCATCAGTAGTATTACATCAATATATCATGAGCATTATAAATCAACAGAGTATAATAAACATCCACATAAACACAGTACACCAAAATTTATGTGGAAACCAAAATTGGAGATAACCACAAAATGTTTTTCTTATATATCAAAAGAATACACTCATTGGAAGAACCAAATTCCCAATTCTCCAATTGCAATTGGAAGGAGGCTATGACCACCTATTTACAAGCTCCAACCTGAAGGAAGCTACAACTCCCTAAATTCTCTAGCTCAAACTAGAAGGAGGCTACAACCCCCTAATTCTCGGGATCCAACATGAAGGAAGCTCCAAATCCCAGTGTTCTCTGGCACCAACCAGAAGGAGGCTAGGACCCCCTTTCCTTTCCCCATCCTGCCACCCTGAAATATAAATGTAGACCAACTGTCACTACCAAAAACACTGCCACTATCATTGTCACTATCATTGTCACCTGTCACATCAACCTGTAACTCGTCACATCGACCTGCCACTATATCCAACCTATCATTGTCATTGTACCATCAACTTGTAACTAATCATCAACATGAGTTATACCAAAACTTGTACCATATTGTCCATCAACTATGGACCAACATGCATCAATCATGTATCATAAGATATTCCAAATGTAGATACCATAACATCAATGATGAGTAGCTATTTATGTATCAAATCATATACCATGTACTAGAGTATCAACCATGTATAGAAAATGTACCATATACCATAGCATATATTTGTACCATATCATCAATGAAGTGCCTCGAGGAACCAAAGCATGTGCCTCATAAATATGCCACCATACATCAAGTATATGCTTCAACCATACACTACAAAACAAGCACATAAGCATACCTATACATCTATAGCTTACATGATACATAGTAGTGCTAAACTAGAAGATTTCTTATGTCTTTAGGGACATAGTACAAGAATTTCCCCCAAATCTATCTTGTCTTCACGGGACTAAGACATGATGTCATGCGGGGCCTCGTGTGACATGCATTGTGCAACCCCCAGGGAGGCCCCGCGAGACACTGGTAGTCTGACCTGTGGGGTTCATCTAAACTAGGGTTCCTTAAAACTATTCACCTTCTTTGCAATCCTGAAACTCCCACACTTCTCACTTGTCGCTACCTCATATTTCACCATCGTAAAACTTTCCAATATATCACTTTTTCACTATACTATGTTCAATAGAATGAGTGAGTGAATGTGATTGTGAATGACTCCTTGCGGTGTATTCATACTTTTTATGGATAACCTATTTCCTTAATCTTAGGGGCTTCTTAACTTTCTTGTTACAAGCACTTTACCCTTTCATTAAAGACTTGTAACCAACTATGGGCTTCTTGAACATTATTCTGGGCTTCTAACTTCACAAGGCCATAACTCTTCAACCGTGAGGAACTACGTGGCATACCACCTTTCACCGAAAATGACATGATGAGGAATATCCATCCATGAGTGAGTTACTTGCATTTACACCATACTTCATGACATTTTTCCTGGATCAGTTGTGGTTTCCATAACCGTGTCATTGGGGATACCAGACTTCTTCAAGGGTTGACATCAATGACAACCAATCTTTCAACACCTGGACAAAAAAGGAAGCATTGAATCCATGGAACGTTATAGTGTTATCAGAGTTTATTGTTCTCGAGAAAAACCCTTGTATCTATCGTATTATATATTTGAAAATATGTTTTTTGTGGAGGTTTCTAGACAATACAGATCTTGGCTTCACTTATTTCATGAAAAAATAAAGAAGCAATTTATTTATTTACCTTGGAGAATTGGGGAAATTCTGTTGAGAAGTTCAAATATTGATGAATTTGCAATGCATTTTGACCGGTATAATTTAAATTATTTTTTGAAGTCAAGTGTGGCCAACACAATATTCATACATATAGCATCGTTAATATTCTCAAGAGCTTTGGTCACTTCTTGAGTCAAAGAAAATGACTCATTTTTTAATAAT
This sequence comes from Picea engelmannii, assembly GCA_009831015.1. Classification (NCBI taxonomy): domain Eukaryota; kingdom Viridiplantae; phylum Streptophyta; class Pinopsida; order Pinales; family Pinaceae; genus Picea; species Picea engelmannii. The sequence continues at coordinate 1,360,863 of ML776658.1, read as the reverse complement.
TCTATTAGAGGTGCTTCTATTTTACCATAATTCTTGAAAAACATATGGAAATATCTTGTCAATCCTAAGAATCCTCTAAGATTCTTGAAGGTTTTCAAAATTGGCCATTCCATCGTAGATTTAAATTTTTTAGGGTCCACTTTGACACATTCATGAGATACAATATTGTTGAGAAGTTGGTTTTTATAGTTGGTTCTCATTGATGTCAACCCTTGGAGAGTGATCTTAGAGATTGATGTCAACCCTTGGAGAAGTCTAGAAGCCCCATATATGTGGATGAGATCATTGGACAGATAGTTTAGCCAGTTGGTTGGACTAATGTGACGGGTATAATTGGATAAGTCTACAAAGTGGTCCCTTTAAGTCGTATCTCTAAGCATGGCCCTCACGAGAAGATGCTTTGAAGAAGTCTACAAGAAACCCCTAGGTGTGGTTATGGGACCCAAAGTTGATTGAGGAATAATAACATGAAGGACAGTGCGAATGCAGGCTAGACCCTCATAGATGGATAGTACACATCATGATGTTTCTGGTGATATGTGGTACACCACATGGATCCCAAGGAAGGGTTAAGAATACCTAGTTCGTTACAAGTCAACTGGTCAAAGGGGTAAAGTTGTTATAACAAGAAAACCCTAGAAGCCCTAAAATAAGGAAAGGATTTAGCTAGCAGAAGTATATAAGAACCTCATGTAGTCATTCATTTTTACTTTCACATATTTATTCATTGCTTATATATCTTGTAATCTAGTGATCTTTCTCTTAGGTTGTAGCATCATTTTCTGAAGTAGCAAAGGAGGATCGATGGTGAAAATATCAGAGTTTCAAAAAAAAAAAAAAAAAACTAGCTTCTGAGGTATACATGAGTTGTAGGCCTGTAAGGGAGAGTATGTACGCGGGTTGTAGTGGAGGAAGGTGTGTATATACGTGGGTTGTAAAAGAAGAAGTTGCGTACATGCGAAAAGGTCATGAAAAATTGAGTAGATGTTAGTACCATGTCCCTAAAGTTTGAAGCAAGTTCCCAGGTCAGCATGTTTGTTTTAATGATCACTTTTGCTTATGGTATGGTGAATGCTTGAAGATTTCTTGGTAAGATTTTTGTGATATATGGATATGGTATATGTTGGTTGGTTGGTTGAGTGAGCAACACTCTTATGTATGGTACGGTTATGATATGGTTATTATAGTTCACACCTTTGAGCTACTTGTACTTGGTTGAGGCATATGCTTGATTATGTATGCATATGGCATAGATACAGGTTGGATACAGTGACAAGTTACATGTTGATGTGATAGAGGCAACGAAGTTCTGAAGGCCTGGAAGTTTTGGAGTCCCAGAAAACTGGAAACCCTAGTTTTCTAAGGGTGTATGCAGGTTGAAAGAGGATAAGTCATGTACATATGCAGGCTGCAAGAATAAATATCACGTACATACGCGTGTTGCAGCATATACATGTCGCGAACCTATAAAAAATATTTGACAGATTATTTGTTGTCTACAAGAAGGGTCTTGTACTCGAGGGTTGGAATCCTCACATCTCAGTTGGTGCTGAGATATGAAAGTTGGGTCTTTTATTTGAGAGTTGGTACTCTCTTGGAGTTGGTGCTATTTTCAGTTGGTGTTGATAAACCTTGTATATTATAGTCTTCATGTAACAACATAATACAAAAATATTACACATATCTGGTGTTCTTTGTGTTCATTATGGTGACGATTTATAGTTCTTTGTTATTGATGAATTTTGTTGATATATGCAAGTAGATAATTGTGAATGAATAATAATGTTTGAAGTGATTGCTAATTAAAGGAAGAAAGAGTTGTAAAAAGATCCACACATTGATTCACCCCCCTCTTAGTTTGGTTGGTGTATCGAACAATTGGAATCAAAGAAGGTTGTCATCATAAGAATTACAGTTTGAAGGAGATCCATGGACACACAAATGGATGAACATGCAATTCCCTCTACAGACAAATTTCCCTTCTTTGATGAGACAGATTAATCGGCATGGAGAATAAAAATGAAATGGTATTTGAAGTGAAAAGGATCATGTGTTTGGGATATAGTTGTTGTTGGATCATTTCCCTCGAAGAAACAATACAAATTTGCATCCCAAAAGGAAGCAAAGAAGAAAAATGCAGTGGCATTCAAGACTATATTCAATGGACTCTCAAGTTCTGTCAAAGAAAGAATAGGACAATGTACCTCCTCTAAGGACCTATGGTTTAAACTAGAGAAGTCATATCAAGACAAAAGATAAGACACAGAAGAAAATCCCATCAAACACATGAAAAAAAATAATGAAGGTAAAGACCCACCAAAATCTTTTGATTGCAATAATTCTAAATGTAATGATGTTGAATGTTCTCCTACAAATAAATAAGAAGATCTAGCTGCAATAGAAGAAGTTTGTGTAGAATCATCTAACAATTATCTTATATATGAAGAGGAATATTTGTTGAAGCTTAAGGATAAAGTTATAAATGGTTTAGAAGAAGTTAGAAAGGAAACAATATATTATTAAGATGCTTTTGAGGATCTTGAAAGAATTACTAAGGAATCCCTAGAAAACTACTCAAGGAATACCATGGCACTAAAACAAATGCTTAAGAAACAAGAATAAAATGAAGCAACTAAAAAGGTAATATCTAAAAAAAGGACTCAATTAGAATAAAAATAAGAAGAGATCAAGAGACTGAGGACTGAAATAATTAATCAAGCAGAAGAAAAGAAGAAGGTAAATGATGACCTTAGAAAAATCCTTGAAGAGCTTAATGAAATGAGAGAAATTAATGTCAATCTGAGGACCCAATTTGAAGAAGCCAAAAGGATAGAGGAACTATTGAAGAATCAGGTAAATGAAAAGGAAGAATCATGCCATAAGCTGGAAGCAGAAGTTGTTGATCTCAAACTAAAATCCAAGAATTCAAGCGCTCATATCAAGTTCATGAACAACTCAACAATCTTCGTTGAAATCTTGGATAGTCAAATATCACCAAATGATAAATCAAGTCTTGGATACAACAAAGAAGTTGCACAGTTTGAAGTTGGAACTTCTAAGAAGCATGATGTAGGTCCTTCACTTTCAAAGGGTCAAATCCAAGCTGCACGTCAAGCACCTGCACAAAGAAAGGAAACCTTTATAAGATCAGAACAAGGAAGACACCAAGAAGCTAGTAATGCACCTCCAAGCAAATTCAGAAGAGATATGCCTTCAAGGTTGATACAAAAGCACAGGTATGATAAAAAATTTCATGGTCACTGCTTCTCATGTAATGAATATGGTCACAAATCTTTGGTTTGCACACATTATGCAATGAAATATGTTGGAATATTTAATAACATCTTAAGATGTTGGAGATGTAATCTTGTCAGACACATTGTCACACCATGAGATGTTATTGTTGCAGTGGGTTTGGCCACAAATCCCGGGATTTATGGAATTCAAGGAGAAATTCAATGAGAAATGCTTCATACAATATGGAAAAAAGAGAAAATGAAACATGGAAGAAATATAATTTTGAAAGGATAGAAGCTCAGAGAACAAGTGATGAGAAGATAGGACATTCTCAGAAGTGGATGGAGAAGACTGAACATAATGGTTTCCATGAGGCAAGATCAATGTAAAGTTTTTTCTTATTCATACGTGGGTTCTTGTGAGAACAGTCACATGCATATGTGAGACATCTTATGGACAGGTCGTGTATATACGCTAGATGTAGGAGGCCAGGTAGTGTACATAAGGTAAATCTTTACAAGGGGGTGTACTGATGAGTTTCACCACGGTTTTATGGTACAACACGGTTTATAAAGACTATGACATGGTATGCTTCAATTTTTCATGAATAAAGGTACAACATGATGCATGGTCGGGTCCAAGGATCGTCAAAGGAATAGCATATCATGGTATTCTTGATGTGGTATTGTTGAGCATTTGATCAGTGTTCTAGCAGCAACATCTGCAACATAAGAAAATTACAATGGTAGCATATTTTTCACGGTGATTACATGGAATATTGCAAAGAGGACAGGGGGAGTTATTATTTTTCCCATGATTGGTTACAGAGGTATGATTCCAAAAGGAGATATGATAGAGATGATCATAGAGGGATCATTGGTAGCCATGCCATCAACATTGCATCAAGTGATATCCTTTTTCAAAGGGGGAGAGATTATTCAGATGAAGAGAAAGAACGGGAAAGTGTAGATAGGGGGATTATCCCCAAAGATATATACCCTTTTCCATTGATTTCAAAGGGGGAGAGATAGAAAATTGATGAGGAGTGATGATCACAGGGGAAGCATGAGTATTGACATGACTAAGTGTTTCCATCAATGTTGGATTTGCCATCGATGCCAAAGGGGGATATTGTTGGGAAGTTTGTTTAGATAGTTGGTTTTGATTGATTTCAAACCTTGGAGAGTGATCTTGGAGATTGATGTCAACCCTTAGATATTGATGTCAATCCTGGGAGAAGTTTGGAAGCACGAGATATGTGGATGAGATCGTTGGACAATTGGTTTGGACAGTTGGTTGGATTGATGTGATGGGCATAATTGGAGAAGTCTCCAAAGTGGTCCCCTTATGGCATATATCTAAGAATGGCCCTCATAGGAAGATGCTTTGAAGAAGTCTACAAGAAACCCTTAGGTGTGGTTATGGGACCCAAAGTTGATTAAAGAATAATAACATGAAGGATAGTGTGAATGTAGACAACACCCTCATAGATGGATAGTACATGTCATGCCATTTTCGATGATATGTGGTGTTCGACAAGGATCCTCATGGTTAGGGAGATACGGCGTTATGAATTTGGAAGCCCCAAGGAAGGGTTAAGAAGCCCTAGTTGGTTACAAGTCAACTAGTCAAAGGGTTAAAGTTGTTATAACAAGTAAACCCTAGAAGCCCTAAAATAAGGAAAGGAGTTAGCTAGCACAAGTATATAAGAACCTTATGGAGTCATTCATTTCTACATTCACACACATATTCATTGATTATATATCTTGTGATCTATTGATCTTTTGCTCAGGTTGTAGTGTCATTTTCTGAAGTAGCAAAGGAGGTTCGACGACGAAAATCTCGGAGTTTCATAAAAACCCTAGATTCTAAAGTATACGTAAGTTGCAGGCCTGTAAGGGAGCATATGTACGTGGGATTCAATGGAGTAAGGTGCGTGTATATGAGGTCTATAGAAGGAGAAGTCAAATACATTTTAAAAGGTCATGAAAATTTGAGTAGATGTTGGTCCAAGGTCCCTGAAGTCTTAAACAAGTTCCCATGTCAGCATTCTATAGATTCAGATCATCTATAGAAGTTTTGGTACGGTTACATGTTTGTTTTAATGATAAATTTTTCTTATGGTATGGTGAATTCTTGAATCATTCTTGGTATGGTTGTTGTGATATCTGGATATGGTATATGTTGGTTGGTTGGTTGAGTGAGAAACACTCTTATGTATGGTACGGTTTTGATATGGTTCTTATAGTTCACATCTTTGAGCTACTTGTACTTTGTTGGGGGATATGTATGATGATGTATGCATATGGAATAGATATAGGTTGGCTACAATGACAGGTTGCACGTTAATGTGACAGAGGAAACGAAGGTTTGAAGCACCGGAAGTTTCAGAGTCTCATAAAACTAGAAACCCTAGTTTCCTAAGGGTGTACACAGGATGAAAGAGGACAGGTCGCGTACATACGCAAGATGCAAGAAGACATGTCGCGTACATACACGTGTTGTAGCATATACATGTCGTGAACCTGTAGAAAATATTTTTCATATTGTTTTCTATCTACAAGATGGGTCTTATACTTGAGATTTGGAATCCTCACATCTCAGTTAGTGCTGAGATATGCAAGTTGGATCTTGTATTTGAGAGTTGTTACTCTCTTTGAGTTGGTTCTCTTTTCAGTTGGTGTTGATAAACCCTGAATATTGTATTCTTCATGTAACAACATAATACAAAAATCTTACACATATATCTGGTGTTATTTGTGTTCATTATGGTGATGGTTTATAGTTCTCTATTATTGATGAAATTTTTTGATATATGCAAGTAGCTAATTGTGAATGAATAATAATGTTTGAAATGATTTATAACTAAAGGAAGAAAGAGTTGTAAAAATAACCACACACTAATTCACCCCCCCCCCCTCAGTTTGGTCGATGTGTCCAACAATTGGAATCAGAGCAAGCCTTCATCATAAGCCTTACAAGCTTGAAGGAGATCCATGGACACACAAATGGATGAACATGCAATGCTCTCTATAGAATAAGTTCCCTTCTTTGATGAGATATATTACTCGTTATGGAGAATAAAAATGAAAGGGTATTTGAAGTCAAAAGGAGTAGGTGTTTCAGATACAGTTGTTGTTGGATTAGTTTCCTCGAAGAAACAATACAAATTTGCAGCCCAAAAGGAAGAAAATAAGAACAATGCAGTCGCACTTAAGACCATCTTCAATGAACTCTTAGGTTCTGACAAAGAAAGCATAGGACAATGTACCTTCGCTAAGGACCTATGGTTGAAGCTAGAGAAAGCATATCAAGACAAAATACAAGACACAGAAGACAATCCCATCAAGGACATGAAGAAAATCAATGAAGGTAAAGACCCACCAAAATCTTATGATTCCAATAATTCTGAATGTAATGATGTTGAATGTTCTCTTGCAAATAAAGAGGAATATCTAGCTGCAATAAAATAAGTTTGTGTAGAATCAGCTAACAATTATCTTATAGATGAAGAGGAAGATTTGTTGAAGCTTAAAGATAAAGCTATAGATGGTTTAGAAGAAGTTAGAAAGGAAACAAAATATGATTCAAATTCTTTTGAGGATATTGAAAGAATAACTAAGGAAGCCCGCCCTAGAAAAGTGCCAAAGTAATACCATGGCACTAAAACAAATTCTCAAGAAACAAGAAGAAAGTAAAGCAATTGAAAAGGTCATATATGAACAAAGGACTCAATTAGAAGAAAAAGAAGAAGAGATCAAGAGGCTGAAGACTAAAATAATTAGTCAAGAAGAAGAAAAGAACAAGGTAAATGATGAGCTTAGAAAAAGCCTTGAAGAGATTAAAGAAACAAGAGAAATCAATGTCAATCTGAGGACCCAACTTGAAGAAGCCAAAATTATAGAGGAACTATTGAAGAATCAGGTAAATGAAAAGGAAGAAGCATGCCATAAGCTATAAGCAAAAGTTGTTGATCTTAGAAGGAAATCTAGAAGTCAAACGCTCATATAAATTTCATGAACAAATCAACAATCTTGGATAGTCAAAGATCTCCAAATGATAAATAAGGTCTTGGATACAACAAAGAAGTTGCAAAATCTAAAGTTGGCACTTCTAAGAAGCATGATGTAGGTACTTCACTTTCAAAGGGTGAAAGAAAAGTTGCACATCAAGCACCTACACTAAGCAAGGAAACATTTAGAAGATCAAAACAAGGAAGACACCAAGAAGCCAATCCTACACCTCAAATCAAATTCAGAAGAGAGATGCCTTCAAGGTTGACACAAAAGCACAGGTATGAGAATGTTTTTCATGGTCACCACTTCTCATGCAATGAATATGGTCACAAAGCATTGGATTGAATAAATTATGCAAGGAAATATGTTGGAGGATTAAATAACATCTTAAGGTGTTGGAGATGTAATCTTGTCGAACACATTGTTGCACATTGTCACACCATGAGATGTTACAGTTGCAGTGGGTTTGGCCACAAATCCCAGTATTTGTAGAATTCAAGGAGACATTCAATGAGAAATTATTCATACAATATAGAAAGAAGAGGAAATGAAACATGGAAGAAAGATAATGTTGAAATGATGGAAGCTTAGAGAACAAGTGATGAGAAGCTAGGACACTCTCAGAAGTGGATGAAGAAGACTGAACATAATGGCTTCCATGAGGCAAGCTCAATGTAAAGTGTTTTTTTATTCATACGTGGGTTCATGTGGGAATAGTCGTGTACATATGTGAGATGTCTTATGGAGACTGAGGTCACATACATACGCGATATGTAGGAGGCCAGGTAGCATACCTAAGGTAAATCTTTAAAAGGGGTTGTATGGATGAGTTGCAACATTGTTTGATGGTTCAACACATTTTATACAAATTCTGAGATGGTATGCTTCATGTTTTCATGAATAAAGGTATAGTATGATGCATGTTCAGGTCCAAGGATCGTCAAATGAATAACAGATCCTGATATTCTTGATGCAGTATTGTTGAGTAGTTGATCAATGATCTAGCAACAACATCCACAACATAAGCAGATTGCAATGGTAGCATATTGTTCACAGTGATTACATGGAATCTTGCAAAGAAGACAGGGAGATTCATACCCATAGGGGGAGTTATTATTTTCCCCGTGATTGTTTACAAAGGTATGATTCCAGAAGGAGAGATGATAAAGATGACCATAGAGGGAGCATTGGAAGCCATGCCATCAGCATTGCATCAGAGTGATATCCTTTTTCAAAGGGGGAGTGATTATTTAGATGAAGAGAAAGAATAGGAAAATGCATACAGGGGGAGCATCCCCAAAGATATATAACCTTTTCCATTGATGTAAAAGGAGGAGAGATAGAAACATTGATTAGGAGTAATGATCACAGGGGGAGCATGAGTATTTCCACGACTAAGTGTTACCATAAATGTTGGTGTTTCCACCAATGCAATGGGAAGTTGGTTTGGATAGTTGGTTGTCATTGATTTAAACCCCTGGATATTGATCTTGGATATTTATTTCAACCCTTATATATTGATGTCAATCCTTGGAGAATTTTGGAAGCCCGAGAGATGTGGACGAGATCGTTGGAAAGTTGGTTTAGCTAGTTGGTTTGGAAAATTGGTTGGATTAATGTGATGGGTATAATTGGATTAGTCTCCAAATTGGTCCCCTTATGGCATATCTCTAATCATGGCCCTCATGGGAAAACTCTTTGAAGATGTCTACAAGAAACCCCTAGGTGTGGTTATGGGACTTGATGTTGATTGAGGAATAATAACATTAGGGATAATGTGAATGCAGGAAAGACCCTCATAGATGGATAACATACATTGTGTCATTTTCGGTGATATGTGGCATGTCACATGGATCCTCATGGTTAGGGAGATATGGCCTTGTGAAGTTGGAAGCCCCAAGGAAGGGTTAAGAAGCCCTGGTTTGTTACAAGTCAACTAGTCAAAGGGATAAATTTGTTATAACAAGAAAACCATAGAATCCCTAAAGTAAGGAAAGTCATTAGCTAGCACAAGTATCTAAGAACCTTGTGGAGTCATTCATTTATACATTCACACAATTATTCATTGCTTATCTATCTTGTGATTTTGTGATCTTTTGTTGAGTTTGTAGCATCATTTTCTGAAGTAGCAAAGGAGGTTCGACGATGAAAATCTCAGAGTTTTAGAAAAAACATAGATTCTAAGGTATATGTGAGTTGCATGCCTATAAGGGAGTGTGTGTATGCAAGATGTAGTGGAGGAGGGCAAGTATATATGTGTGATATAGAAGGAGAAGTCATGTACATGTGAAAAGGTCATGAAAACTTGAGTAGATGTTGATGTCAGGTCTCTGAAGTCTGAAACAATTTCCTAGGTCAACATTCTACAGGTTCAAATCATCTATAAAAGTTATGGTATGGTTACATGTTTGTTTTAATGATCACTTTTTCTTATGGTATGGTGAATTCTTGAATAATTCTTGGTATGGTTGTTGATCTATCTGGATATGGTATATATTGGTTGGTTGGTTGAGTGAGCAACACTCTTATGTATGGTACAGTTCTGATATGGTTATTATAGTTCACACCTTTGAGCTACTTGTACTTGGTTGAGGGATATGTATGATGATGTGTGAATATGCCACAGATATGGGTTGGATACAGTGACAGGTTATAAGTTGATGTGATAGAGGTAGTGAACGCATGAAGGGACGAAAGTTTCAAAGTCTCATAAAACTGGAAACCCTAGTTTTCTAAGGATGTATGCATGTTGAAAAAGGACAAGTTGCGTACATAATTAGGCTGCAAGAAGACATCTCGCGTACATATGTGTGTTGCATCATATAAAGGTAGCGGACATGTAGAAAAGATTCGACAGTTTTTTTTTCTGTCTACAAGATGGGTCTTGTACTTGATGATTGGAATCCTCAAATCTCAGTTGGTGTTGAGATCTGCAAGCTAGGTCTTGTATTTGAGAGTTGGTACTCTCTTGGAGTTGGTTCTTTTTTTAGTTGGTGTTGATAAACCATAGATATTGTAGTCTTCAAGTAACAACATAATACAAAAACCTTACACATACAAGTTCTCTATTTTTAATGAATGTTGTTGATATATGCAAGTAGCTAATTGTGAATGAATAATAATGTTTGAAGTGATTGCTAACTAAAGGAAGAAAGAGTTGTAAAAAGAGCCACACATTGGTTTACCTGCCCCCTCTCAGTGTGTTCGATGTGTCCAACAAATATGACCTACATATTCTACATTTTAAACCCCAAGGGAACACTTGGAAGGATTCTCATATAGTTGTTTCTCTTCAAGTAGTTTTAAAACCGTGTCAACATGTTTTACATGTTCTTCCCATGAGTTTTTGTAGATTAGTATATCATCAAAAAATACAAACACAAATTTTCTAAGGGTTTGAGAATTGACTTCATTAAGCTTTGAAAGGTTGAAGGTGCATTAGTAAGGCCAAATGGAATCACCAAAAAGTCATAATAACCTTCATGTGTTCTAAAGGATTTTTTGGGAATGTCTTCTTACCTCATTCTAATTGGATAATATCTATAGAAGAGATCCAACTTAGTAGAACAAATTGCTCCTTGTGATTCATATAATAATTCATCAATGACGAGAATATGAAACTTATCTTTAATGCTCATTTTTTTGAGCTATCTATAATCTATACACATGCACCATGAACCATCCTTTTTTGTAACCATCACCACTAGTGAAGAGAAATCACTTTGGCTAGGTTGAATGATGTTGGCCTCTAACATTTCTTGAATCATATGCTCAATCTCACTCCTTTTTGTGTATGGGTACCTGTAAGGCCTAATTTTAGGTGGTATACTTCTTGGTTGCAAGTGAATAACATTCTCATGATATCAAGCAGGTGGAATACCCTTAAGAATCTTTTCAAATACCTTGGAATGCTTGTTAATAAATTTTTAGAGATCCATTGGAACAGAAGGTCTAGATGTTTGAACATCTAGTGAGCACAATTGTGCAAGTATACCATAGTGTCCCTTTTTATGTAATTTTGTCATGTTGTTAGATCTTATCACTTTACAAGGATACCCTTGGGTACATATGAGTTCAATTTCCTTACCTTCTGAGGAAAATATCATGAAAGTTCTTGAAATTTAAGATCCATTATTCCCAATGATTATAACCATTGGACCCCTAATACAACATCAACACCACCCATTTGGATTGTAATGATGGGAATATCCAATAAATACTCCCCCATATTGAGATTAATACTATGGTACTTCCCTAAATAATTTATGGTACCTCCATCTGCAATCATTACTTTAAACGCTAGTTCTAGAAATAAAAAACAAATGAGAGGTTTCAATAATTTCTAATTAATGAAGTTATGGGTACTATCATAATCAATCAACATTGTTAACTTTTTTATTTTTTATAAGGTTTTTGGAGTACTAATTCCATCTAATGCATGGAAATATATGGTTGGAGTAGTCTCTTCTAGTTCAATATCATGTGATGGTTCCAATTCATGATCTTATTCTTGTTCACAATCTATGTAGAATAAATTATTCTCACCAAATTTATGCCCCTTACTATACTTTCTATCACAATTGAAACATAGTCTCATGGCTATTATTTCATCCATTTGTTCAGGTGTCAACCTTGTAGCTTAAGTGAGGTTAGGAGAGGTAACTTGGTGCTCTCGATAGTTGTTAGTGTCCACTCTTCTAGTAGCCATATTTTTAATTTTAACATTCCTAGAAACATTGAAAGTGTGCTCTAGCGATTTAGATTTGAAGAGATACACTTTGTGTTGAATTCTCTCCTTTAAAGTGACCATAAAGAGATCTAAAAAATTATCCTCTATAATGCTCTTTACCCTAAAACTTGGTTTTTGGAGTTGTTGAATTTGCTCTGTAATTAGACCTCTTTTCCAAAGATTTATCAAATGACTAAAGAACGTATTTCTCCTAATATCCCCATAATGTGTTATCAAATCATCTGTAAAAATGGACCAAGATACAATATAATCCTTTTTTATTTCACAAATCCATTGGTACCAAACAAATTGATCATGTTCTAAATGCAAGGATGCAGGAGTTACCTTTTGTAAGGTTGGAACTTGGTCTAGGTCAAAGAATTGCTTCATTTAGAATATCCATGTTATAGGATCTTTATCATCAAACTTTCTCATATAGATCTTGGTAATTGAGTATATCCTTGGTGTTGAGTGGAACCCCCGATGATGTGGATATGGAGGTAATGAATAATCATGATATTGAGACTCAATCTTTATTTCCTCCACATTTACATGATTTCCTTCTGTGTCATGATATCACCTTGAGGGAATTTCTCATCTAGGGTATATAAAATGACTGTTGACAAGGAATTTTGCAATTCTTCCATATTTTTATCCATTTGTTCCCTTTTTTCATCCATCTATTCCATCTTATTTTCCATATGTTCCCTATTAGCATTCATTTTATTTTCCATATTTCATTCCATTTATATTCTTACTTTATCAAATCATACTTTTTCAGTGACCAATAATTCAATTCATTAATTTGATTCTCCAAATTGGATAGTTGGTTATGTATCTCTTCATTTTCTTCATGAGTCTTGGTTGAGATTTTTGGAGGTTTAATTGGAGAATTAATGTTTGGAGCACCTTTTCCATGTGGGAAAAAATTAATAATTGTCCTTGTTTTTTTTCTTTATCAAAAATTTTGAATCATTGAAAACAGATCTTCCAACCAAAAGTTAATCCAATTGTAAGTTGCATAACTTTAAAACCCTAATTTAGAGATTATCTTGTTGGTTGACCTTTGTCATGATGTATCACTAAAATATTGTCCCTTCTTATTCTTAAATTTATTCTTGTAGTACTCTAATATGTCTTCTCTACAATTCCATAGGTATGACCAAAATTTGATGTGTCAAGTAAAAGTTACAGTAACCTTCCAAAAACTTATTGATTCTTATACCTTTCAAGGTGATGAACTTGAATGGAATTCCATGTGTCCAATCTTTTAGATCTAATTTTGAAATTTTTACTTGAAATAGTATGGTCTATATTATTTCCAAATGAAATGGTGGCACTCAAATTGGACCTTCCAAGGTTAAGGTATGACATTTCTATCAAAAAACATTGTTTGAGACTAGTCTTAGGACTAGTAAAAAAACCCTAATTTCCACAACCTATATCTCAAAAAGTAAATGACAGAAAACCTTAATTTTTTACCATGGCTCCATATTATCGAGACCCAATGTTTTCATGCATCATACTCACATATGTTAGGCTTAATGGGGATTTTTGGTGTACGCATCATTTTCCCTCATGTTGTAAACCAAATTTTATTAATTCAATTCCTTCATATTTTCATTTGATTTTAATTACTTTGTGAATTTTTTTCTTAGAATTTTTGAAATTAAATCGGAGTTTCATTACTGTTGAATAGTTGACATGATTGTCATGGCATTTTTTTGTTACAAGAGTTTCGAGAGTGTAGATTAACATTAATCGGTCGATTTGTTCTATAGTTAATCACATGATCTTAATTCAATAAATCAAATGGTTAGTAATCATTTCGGGTTAAAAATTGATTAGTGTATAAAGTGGTTAGTGGGCTCCAAAATATTATATGGTTTACATTGTTGAATCGGGAGATGGAGATTCATTTCATATTGAGATGTACACAGAGGTTAAAATGTTTGTTTACCTCTAAAATATATAACAACCTAGATTTGTCATGATCAATGGTCCTGGTTCATTTCAGATTCAGAGGTTCGTGGCAGTTAATTTTGTCACCTTCTTCTGAAATATCCAATGTCTCATGTGAAGCTCAATCAAATGATGGAAAATGATTTCAGAGTAAAAAATATGTGATGCTTAACATGAACGAATGCTTCTGAAATGCCTAATAAATTGACATGTTTCCCACTTGTGGTGGTTTTGAAAAAATCTACTTAGCAATGATAAAACTAGAATAAAAACCCATTATTTTGGGAGAAACTTTCTTTGGTTTAAAATTTATCACATGTCGTGCAAATTTATTTATGTGAATTATTGATCCAGATTATTTTCAGCACGAAATGAGAGCAGAGATATAATAAAGCAATGTACATAGATATCTCGGATATCCAATAATATAACAGAAATGTATTAGAGATGCAACCATTAACACAAAAATACAGTAATACACAATTTTCTATTAATGAGCGAAAATGTACAAAGACTATAAAAATATAGAGTGAAAGACTCGCTAGAATGGTGGCAGCTTATCTATGAGAAGAGATGTGTCCGCTACTCGCATTCGCAAGAAGATGATTTTACAATGAGGCTCCAAAGGCATTTTTATCATAAATAAAATCCAAAACCCTAACCCCAGAAGATGAAAATCCAACAGTTTTGTGGACCTTGTTTTGGGTAGTTTGGTGTATCAACTTCTCGGGGGCGTAACTTTGGCATACGATCTTTGTTTGGGGTGCATGATAGCTCGTTGGAAAGGTATCGTCAAGAAGACTCATTTTTGGGGATCAATCATAGCCTTCAATGTCATTGAGAATATCTATCCTGAAATACCTTCATTTAGGCCCTCAAAATGGCCCCGAAAGTTAAAAACTGCTAAAAATAGTAAATTACCAAAATTACCAGAAAATTGTTTTGAGCCAATTGGAAAAGGTGGGTGGCCATAGATGTCCACCTAGATCAATCATCCCTCCTTAGGAAGCAATGGTATCCATTGCGTTGAGTTCTTGTGGAAGAGGGAAAAGCGTTTGTTGAATTTGCATCTTGATGAGTTGCTTGCCTTGTTGGAGAAGTTGCGTTGCTTAGCTTGTTGAAGGTTGTCGGGAACCTGTGGCTGGAAGGGTTGGACCTTTTTAACCAGTTTGGCTACATGAGATTCCTGTGTGAAGAAAAAAAAATTGTGCTTTTCTTCAATCTTGTTGACATGCTTATGTTGGATAGAAGGTGCTTGGTCCGAGATTGTAGTGGTTGCAGTATCCTTCTTTTCACCTTTCGAACAGACTATCAAGAAGCTGAATTTTGTAGTATGATATACTAATTTGCGGCATTGTTTAGGTGGGAAAATAGTTGGAACTACCTCTGGTATTATGTAGAGATGACCCCCCAAAGTAACAATGACACTACGGGGTCTAGACTCATAAACAACATGACACTTCTACATATATGGTTGGCCCAAGAGAACATCAAAGACATCCAGTGGAGAAACATCACATAATACATCATCCTTGAAGGGTTGGATGTCATATGACAATAGACATTGTTGTCTGACATGAAGATCTCATCCCTGACGAAGCCACCCGATATTGTATGGTTGCGGGTGTGGTGTTGTCAACAATCCCAACTGTTTGACGACCTCTGGTGAGATGAGGTTCTTTTGGCTTCTCCTATCAACAATAAAATGCAACAAGGTCCCCTTCACCCACATCTGTGAATGAAAAAGGTGCTCCCCCTCTTCAGGATCTGTTGGTTCTTCTGGTTGAATTGTTGTGGTCGCGACAATAACAGTGGGGTCTGCGTCAATGATCTGTCTTTTACCAGTATTTTCATAATCATATTATGGATCAGGGTTCAGCTCCTTGTATTTGATATCGGACACTAATCATTGTTTTGAGTGACATTCATCGGTGTTGTGCCAAGGTATTTTTTAGAAATCACACCATTTTCCAGTGTCCTTCATCTTCCGATGACCCTTCTGTTCATGTGGCTTTGACTAGTTTTCAGGAAGTTGTTTGTTAGGGTCATCTTTCTCATACTTTGGTTGTTGCGGATTTGTAGATTCTAACTCCCTTTTGTTCTGGTGCCTAAATTTTTGCTCGATTTTAACAGCATATCAATACGTGGCACTAACTAATGAGATATCCAGAAAATCCATTTCAGTTTGGATGTATTTGTGTAGAGCCTCACAGTATTTCAGAACCAAATTTCGCTCGGAGTCTTTGATACCTATCTTAGTGCACAAGCTATGGAAGGTAATAGTGAACTTTAGCATTGCTTGGCCCCTCTCTTGTTGTAGTGTGGTCCATCTCATGTATTGGTCTTCATAGTTTCCAACAGGGTAATATTGTTCCTTGACCGCAATCCACAAAAAAATACCAAGTGGGATCGACCCCATATATTCCAAACTCCTTGTGGAACTTTCCTCCCAGTAATTTTCCCACCAATGTTTGACATGGGGAAGAGCCTTAAGGAGTGCGAAGGTGTTCTTTTCCCTGTCATAAAAATGGTGAACATAGAAATGACCTTCTAGTAGATTTAACCATTTGTCTAAGGCATTCGCATCTATCTGACTTTCAAATATGGGAATATCAAAATTAACCTATACCTTGAAATCTAAGGTGCCTCCAAAGTGGTCGCTTAATGAAGATGCACCTTTTTTTATTGGAAAGTGTTGAAGGATGTGGGAACAATTCTCCATCATTTTATCCCTTTGTCGCGTGAGAGCTTGCTCAAGCAACAAATTAATAGAATATTTTGCTCCGTAGTTTTTATTTTCTTCCTCCATGGAGGGTTTCTTTAGCGTGTGAGAGAGATTTTCCTCAAGAGAGACAAGCTCAAGACCCAACTTTCTATACTCGGACCTCGTCGGGGACATGCACTGAAAAACAATCAAGAGTAGCCTACTCTGATAGCACTAATCCGGATTATTTTTCGCACGAAATGAGAGCAGAGATATAATAAAGCAATGTACAGAGATATCTCGGATATCCAATAATATAACATAAATGTATCAAATATGCAATCATAAACACAGAGATATAGTAATACACAATTTTCTATTAATGAGTGAAAATGTACAAAGACTGTAAAAATACAGAGTGAAAGACTCGCTAGAATGGTAGCATATTATCTCTAAGAAGAGATGTGTCTGATACTCACATTCACAAGAAGGGATTTTGTTGGGTGGCCATCGATATCCACCTGGATCAATTATAAATTAATACTCGATTAATTCTCACAACATTTTCACATGTGTGCGGGGATTTGGAAATTCATTTACAACATTTGAGGAGAATGTGTTTTAATTATTTCCTTTTCATTTTACTTGGAACATTTGAGTGTTTTCCCGCTGGTCAAGTGAAAATGAATACACTATGCATGGTAACTAAAAATATAGTAAGTCCATAAACGCTTTTGTAAATCAGTTTCAAAGTTTTACAGTATAGTAGCATAAAGAAAGATGACTTTTAGAAAGAAAGAATTGTTTGCACCCCTTATTGATGGTTTTGGCTAGTCTGACTCTATGATTGGTTTATTCTAGGATGTCTTTGATACATACATTATTGGGGGTAGTTTGTTGCAAATGTGAGAGTCAACCAAGAAGGTATTGGATAATGGGTCAGATTCTTTCTACCTCTAGACAAGTCTATTATCTCAAGTTGTAGTGCTTATCACTTTTCAGGAGCCTGGCCTAGTTGATTCATTAGAGAAGTTGTATAATCCCATTATTTGAACCATTGTACCTGTAGATGCTTCTAGGGAAATTATGACTATAAATATTGAGTCTATCTCCATCATGTTGATGTTACCAATAAAAAAAATTGCATTCATAAATAGAGTCGCTTTGATATCGTTAATGGTTGTTCCACAAGAAAACAATGCAATCATACAAAAATTTCAGTTGGATACTACTTCTATTCCTAATTTATTCCCTATGAATTCAACCTTTCTTACCCTAATTTCCAAACAAATTGTTTCTATGATTTCCTCAATTCTTAGGTATGATGATGATTCATAAATGGATGAGGCTACCTTAGGAGTAATGAATGATATTTCACCCTTGCTTGGTACCCTTCCAGTGAGATATAATTTTGTTGATTTTCTCACTAATGAAATTCATGTTCATTTATGTGGGTTCTATGATTTCAAAATGTTTTGTTATCAGTCATATTTGATGTATTTTCTTTTGTTTTCTAAATGTGACTTTTCAAAAGTCTGAACTTGAACCTGTGAAAACAATATGAGCATGAAAATCCCTTCCCTATAGTAGAATGGACCTCAACACTTTCACTTGTGAATGAGAAGGGGGGATATAATGATTTTTCCAATAAATTCTTGTTCAAAATGTGTATTTTGTTATTAGATCAAACACCATTAATGATTCCTGAGGGATTCCATAAAATCCTCTAGTTGAGTCATGAAACCCAAATTGGTAATTGGTACATTTACCAGGACCGCACTATCATTCGTGTATGGTAATGAGATGGAACCCTACCTATTACCTATGTATATTACTCCCTGAGTTTTTGACCTGGATATTTTAGAAAAATTTAGCAGTAGATCATTTATACTTCATATCAAAAAGTTAAAAAAACAGCATTTATCTTACCACCTCAAATTTTCTCTTTTACTGTTAAAAGTAGATAGGCAATAGATATTGTAAATAGGTTGATTTTGTGATGTCCCGTCCCCAAGATTAGGCCAGCAGGGAGTGACTTAGTAGTCTATATGTTCCCGTAGACTATAGTCAGGTACAAACAGGGAACTAGATGGAGAAATAAGGAGGAATTGAGGCTAAATGATGAATTAAGCCAAAATACTTAGGAAAAGTCACTTAAGCCTAAGTCAACGGAGAATTCGAATGAAAAGGTGATAAGGGGGGGACTTAATTGACAAATAAATCACTTAGGAGGAAAGGTGCCTAGGTTAAGTGATGTCAACGAAGAATTAGGTCGGGACAGATATAAAGGGAGGAATTTGACCTAATTCCTCATTGTGCATTGTTACGATTTGATGTTGAGAGCTTCCAGAGGAGGAGGAGAGCCGACCTTATTGTTTTGTGGATTTCTGGAGGAAACCACCACCCTTGATCGGTTTCGGTGTTGAGAGACACACCCTAGNCCATCGGAGATACCATCCAGGTATTTCATCGTTCATTTCAGGAGTATTCAGTGTGGAGGCCGCAGCTCAGCCAAGGAGGGCGCAAGTTATTTTGGAGATTCGAAGATCTGCAGTAGACCTGTGTCTCGATTGCAGATTCATTCCTACCCAGTAGAGATCCAGCCAGGGCACTTCCATCGAGCCATATATCATCATATTTTGACGGTGGAATCTTGCAGATCGATCCATCCAGCCATTTTGGGCGCAGTCATTCCGGACAGACGTTTGGCGTTGCATGCAGGTGTTCCCTAGTAGATCCGGCCAAACCCTTCCGACCCATTTCATCATTTGATGAGACAATCGTTTTGAGATATATAGCAGCCGATTCCGGCGGTGGAATCTTTTGGGGCGCATTCAGTGCCCAAGGAGGGGCGCAAACCCCCCAGGGGTCCAGATCCAGTGTCGTAGAGGTCTGATCCGAGTTCCGACAGACATCCCTTCCAGTGTAGAGACTAGGGCGCACTTATTGGAGCAGTTTCGAGCCCATTCTGACGGTGGATTATTTAGATCGAGTTTTCAGCGGGCAGCGGTTACCGTATTTCCCTGGGATCGCTCATTTTTGCCTATCTATCCATGCATGCAGCAGATTTGTTGTCTTCTTACGGTCACGGGTATTTTTTTCTGTTATTCTATTGTATTCCAGTACAGATCCAGGGGATCTGACTGACGTCTAGATTCTATATTTTCAGTAGTCTATTTGTATTTCCATGCATGAACCCTTATTATTCATGATATTGAGCAGTTGACATTCTATACTCTTGCATGCATCTTTATATGATTGTTAAACCTTAATTATACAACATGCACATGTAATAACCGAAATGCAACCACAATAACCAACATGCAAACACAATAACCGAAGAACATCTCAATCACACAGCTAAAACGCATCCAAAAACCCCCAGTGTATCAGATCTACACGTCAGAGCATTAGAACAGTAGCGGATATCTTGATCAGCCAGATCAGGGATATTTCAGTGGTATCAGAGCTTTAGTCCTGCCAGCCTGTGACTAAAGACCATGAATCCAGCAGAAGAACCAGATGGTCGTGAGCACAAAGGTGACGAATATGTCACATACAATCGACGCAGGGGAAGAAGGGACATACCTAACTTTCCTCCCTTCCCTCCCAGTTCAGAGGAAGAGGAAGAGGCACTTAGAGAAGCAGAGGGACGAGCAGAGCGTGAGGCTGAGCGTGAAGCAGAGAAGAGGCTAGGTGACAGGGATGAGCGACCAGAGGGCAGTGGTAAGGCCCCAGTGGATCTAGACGTAGCCTTCATGCAGATGATCAGTGACATGCTAGCTAGCCAGTGGACCATGTCTCAGTCTTTGGCTCAGGTAGCAGATAGACTGGCTATGATAGATATTTCGGGCACTCAAGGCCCACATGCAGTGCATGGGAACTCAGGGGCAGGCAGTAGACCCCAGTCACCCACTCGCACGTATACCTCTGCGAGTAGGATTCCACGTCTGTTGTTTCCCAGTTTCCAGAGGGMAACCCCGGTAGCAGCACAAATACCGATAGCACAGAGACCGGCCACACATGCAGAGGACATTAAAGAGTATCGGAGAGAGTATGCGGCCTTGGGCCATGACTTTCACCATGACATGACCTTAGTCGAGTATTGTGGACTCGGACTCAGGAACCGTCCTAGAGAGCCACAGAGGGGAGGGCATCAGCAGCAGCAGCAGGGGCATAACATTGACTTCATCCGAAAAGCTGGTAAACTCACCATACCTTCTTTTGACGGATCATCCAGATGCACTGCCAGAGCTTGGGTACAGAAACTAGATACCTACTACAAGCTCAACCAGATGACAGAGGCAGAGGCCATCAGTTTCACCACCCTACACTTGGAGGGTGAGGCACATGAGTGGTGGTATCATGGATTGGTGACATTGGGTCACAATCACATCACCTCCTATAGAGAGTTCACAGAGAGACTCGTGGATAGATTTGATAGGAGGGATCCTAAGATCCACTTCAGAGATTTAACCCAGTTGAGACAAACTGGCACAGCAGAGGCATTCATTTCGGAATTTCAGAGAGTAGCAGTGGCAGTGACAGACGTATCTGAACCACGATTGGTCATGCTATTCACAGAAGGGCTCACAGAACCCTTGAGAGGTTGGGTGAAGGTATACCGCCCTCATTCCTTCCAGGATGTCGTCCGATGCACTAGAGATTTCGCGGATTCGGTGCCAAAAACTAAACCTTTCACTAAACCCTTTGTACCACAGAGAGACAAGGATCAGAAGAATCCTCCAAGGGAGTGGAAGGGCAAGCCCAAGTTGGATGATGATACACGATGAGAGTTGATGAGGAAGAATCTTTTCTTCTCCTGTAGAGATCCTTGGGTCCCCAGGCATAGATGCATGGGGAAGGGATAGATCCACTATATTGAGGTGGAATCAGGCAGTGAGGAGGAGGATGAGGATATTCAGGCACCTACAGACAGTGATTCAGAGACTGAGACCACACATGAGCCAGCGCAGCAGCCGAAGAAACCTCAGATACCGGCCAGGGCCAAGCCCCAGGAAGAGGCCAAACCTCGTAGAGAGATGAAAGGGGGAACCATAGCCACCCTTTCAGGAGTACCCAGGTACAACACTCTCAGGCTCAAGGGCAATGCATGACAGCTTTAGTTGATGGTGGGGCCACCCACAACTTCATAGATGCATCCTCGGTAGCCAGGAGAGGGTTACGCACAGAGGAGTTTGAGGGATTCCATGTGGCAGTGGTTGACGGATACACAATGTCGTGCTTAGACATGATCCCTGACCTAGAGGTCAAACTTGGAAACTACACCCTGACTGACACGTTTTATGTATTTGACCTATCAGATACGGATGTCGTATTGGGGGTACAGTGGTTATATTCATTGGGGGAGATCGGGTTCAACTATCAGACGTTGACCATGAGCTTCAGAGATGCCAGTGGATCGAGAGTTGTGCTGAGAGGTATGTCTATAGGGGCGCCTTGGGCAGTATCGGCAAAGAGGATGGAGCAGATTTTTCATCATGGTGATGTGGCTTACGCAGCAGAGTGTTGGATCACCACGCGAAAAGACTCAGAGGGTAGGGAGCAATACCATCCACAGATCAGAGAGCTTCTAGGACTCTATGAGCCAGTATTTGGGCCGATACCACCAGGGAGACCACTAAACAGATGTTTTGAGCACATGATTGAGTTAGAGGCAGGGGCCACACCGGTGATTACAGCACCCTATAGACACCCCAAGACATTTAAGGACGAAATTGAGAAAGCAATCAAAGAATTGCTCGCTATGGGGTATATCAGGCCCAGTAGGAGTCCTTTTGCATCTTCAGTAGTACTGGTACTGAAGAAGGATGGAACATTACGGATGTGCATCGATTACAGAGCGCTCAACAAGAAAACGATCAAGAATCATTACCCTATTCCACGCATAGATGAGTTGATGGATGAGTTGCATGGGGCAGCCTTCTACAGCAAGATTGATCTACATTCAGGATACCATCAGATCAGCATCAGGGAGCAGGATATTGAGAAGACAGCATTCTGATGCCATTTCGGACATTTTAAGTTCTTGGTCATGCCATTTGGACTGACCAACACACCAGCCACTCTCCAGTCTTGCATGAACCATATCTTTAGAGGAAAGTTGACGAAGTACCTTCTGGTATTATTTGATGATATATTGATCTACAGCAAGACATGGGATGAGCATTTAGCACATTTGGAGAAGGTTTTGGATACTATGAAGACCCAGTCTTTATATGCCAAGGAAACCAAATGTGAATTTGGCATGAGGGAACTACTGTACTTACGGCATATCATCAGTGGGCAGGGAGTACAGGTTCACCAGGAAAAGATCAGAGCCATTGTGGATTGGCCAACGCCCAAGAATCTCACATAGCTGAGAGGATTCTTTGGGTTATGCAGTTACTACAGGCAGTTTGTCAAGGGTTTTTCACAGTTGGGAGCACCACTCACAGACTTGACAAAGAAGGGTGCATTTCAATGGACAGAGGATTCATAGCAGACCTTCAACAAAATGAAGGAGGTTATGAGCACATGCCCTGTTCTAGCCCTCCCAGACTTTTCTCAGCCATTCGTCTTAGAGTGCGACGCATCAGGGGTGGGGATTGGAGCAGTATTGATGCAGGGGGGGCACCCCATTGTGTTTGAGAGAAGGAAGCTCGATGAGTCAGAGAGACTCTATACTATTTATGACAAGGAGATGCTAGCAATCATGCATGCTTTAACCAAATTCAGGCAGTATCTGGTTGGCAGCAGGTTTGTAGTGAAGACTGATCATAACAGTCTCAAGTATTTCCTTGACCATAAAGACCTCAGCGAGAGGCAACAGAAGTGGGTCTCAAAGATCCAAGCATTCGACTTTGATATCGAGTATGTTAAGGGAAAAAGGAATGTTGTGGCGGATGCATTGTCCAGGAGACCAGCAGGATGTTCGATGATGGATATATGTACAGATTGGAAAGCTCATTTGTTGGTGGAATACTCCAAAAAAACATTTGCTTGTGAGGTGATGGACGGGCAAGTGATTGATGATAGGTTCTGGGTTCTTGATGATGTCATTTTCTACAAGAATCGGATCTACTTGGTTCCAGAATCCACCCTGAAAGGGAAGATTCTGAAGGTGTGTCATGATTCACCAACAACGGGGCATCAGGGATACTTCAAAACTTATAGGCAGATCAGGGAGAGATTCTCATGGAAGGGTCTCAAGGATGACGTGCTGAAACACATACGAGAGTGCATTACTTGTCAGTAGAACAAGTCTGAGCAGACACATCCCGCAGGGTTACTTCAGCCTCTACCCATTCCAGAGCAGAAATGGGAGAGCATTTCCATGGATTTCATTACAGGCCTCCCTAGTGTGCAGGGAAGGGACTGTATATTTGTAGTGGTCGACAGACTGACCAAGTTCGCACATTTCTTTGCCATACCCACAGACTACAAGGCCATACAGGTAGCAGAGTTGTTCTTCAGGGAGGTATTCCGGTTGCACGGGTTACCCAG